>JAVDBV010069892.1:0-13328 GCA_032619315.1 Piper longum
CGTGTATGTATATATATATATATATATACATACACGGAAAGCGTAGATCAAGAGACCATCGAAAGTTGAAATTGGATAAAGGCCTAAAAATGACTTTATAGGCGAAAATCGATGCAAGAAGGTTAAATGGACCTTGAAACCATGATCTCAATCTGGCGAAAATCTATGACTCAAATCAAGCTGGGCTCATAGGGGCAATATAGTAGTTCAAAATTCCTAATATGCATGTAAATAAGATAATTTAAAAATCCCAAATGGATACTAAACGTTGTAACGGCCTAGATATAGCCATAAAACCCTGGCTAACACATAAAAAAATTTATATACTTCATGTATATACTGATATTTTATGTTTTGTTGTAGCATAACTGAAACTATTATCTGCATATCGGGCATACTTAGCCTCCATAACATGCTCATACGGTCATCTGGGTGGGTCTCATACTCAGTTTGAAAATTAGTCTAGCTCGAACTCACTCGAACCAACTCGAGACTAGTCCGAATCAGGTAAAACTACAAGCGGGTAAAACCCTGCCTCGAAGTTGGGGATTTATAAAATCATATGATTAATAGTGTTATAGTTTACATGGTCAAGCCTCCCATGCCAAACATCACACGTACTAACATGATACACATAATTACTAGAATTGCAAGTTTGAAACTGCACTCTATAATGTTCAATTTAAACAAACCATCACAAGCATATCCTCTACTAATTTAAATCCTTATGGATTGAGCAAGCTCCAACCAATTAAGTTCTTTCTGATTTCTTGTACATGATAAATATTTTGGAGAGTAATTAAATTCCCATATGTCAACTTCAAAATTACTCACCCTACTTCATGCACTCTAGCATTAGAGGGATTGCCCATCACCACTACTTTCTCCTTTATTCTCTTGTGCTACTTGGTCCAGCTTCTTCCAAACCGGTTATAACAATATTAGCTGGTGGTTTTGGGGCACCTTTCTCTTCCTTAGAATCTTCTTTATGAATATAGTTTTCTAGCAAAATGCCCAACTTTGTCACATACATAACAAGTTTTTTCACTCTTTTGCTTTTCCATGGACCATCTTTCTTTGTGTTCAAGGTTTCACCCTTATGAACTTTTTCCTCTTCAAGTAAGGCTTTTTACTTTGAACAACATTCGCATTTGAATTTCTTATTTTTCTTTCTATATTTCTCTTCATAGAAGACATCAAATCATCCATTGTCAAAGCTTCTCTTCTATGTTTGAGATTACCTTTAAAGTCATTCCATGAAGGAGGAAATTTGTCTATAAGGGTGGAGCTTCCAGCCTTTCCATCAATTGGAATCCTTTTTCCAATAATCTTCACCACAAGGTTCTAAACTTCATGTGCCTGCTAATATACATATATTTCGTCTACCATTTTGAACTTATAAATACTCTCCCAAAGCAAACTTTTCATTGCCTATATCATCTTTTCCATATTTTTCTTTAAGGACTCTCACAACTCTTTAGATGAATTAGCTTCATAGTAGAGGTTATATAATTTATCATCAAGAGTGCTTAAAATTTGTCCATGACAAAAGTAATCATCCTTTTCAAAGGTTTCTCTACTTGATGTTCTACGAGATTCATGATCATTAAAATTGTCCTCAAACCTAAGCACAGTGTAGAAAATTTTAAGAATTTTCAACCAAAAAATCATCCTTTTTGTCATCTCTTAAAATCTTTTCTAATAAATTTCAAAGGCTTCATAGTCATATCAATACCCATTATACAAATTCCATAGATAATTTTGTATTGAAATTGTTGAAAACTATAGAAGAATATTGGAAGTTGCACATCAAATAGAATGAAGCCACAGAAAATAGACAATTAGATGAAGAAAATACAAATCCAAGGCGCGGACAAATCATTTACTTCAATATAAAATTACCACCAATAATTTATATTCAAGATACTATGAGTTTTTTCCCAAGTGTAGCAAACGGGAGAGTATATACCACAAGTTACACCACAAGATCATTGAGAAAGACTTTAGAAACTAAAGATGAACACTAAAAATCTCTTCAAAATCACCACCGGAGAGAGAGATGGGTTGAAGAGGAAGAACAAATACTACAAAAAATACTACATTTGAAGAAAACATTGTATAAAAAGTCAGAAAATGAGCCGGTGTGGATCATAATTGTACATTAGTGCCCGAAAGATAACAGTTGGAATCTTAGGGTGCTCGGGCACCCAAACTAATTTACAGTGTCGTGGCACTATGTTGGACTTAAAATAAAACTCCAACAACTAATAATTGAGAAATGTTAAATATTATTATGTTTGATGGGCCAACAATCATTGCTCCTAATCAATTTTTAATTCTATCCTATAAGCTATCATAATCCTAATAATAATAATACAAGAGAGCAATTCTGTCACACCAACTGAATACAAGATTTGTGATAGTCGTTTATCATAAAATGAGGATCGAATCTTAGATCGAAGAGATTCAATTTTTAACTTCATAATGTATAATGCATATGCGAAATGCACACGAATTATTTTATTAAAAGTAATTCATGCGAAGTTAATTTTGTGGGAATCGCTATAATATGATCCATGCCCCCCCGACCCTAATTCAAAATGAGGTGAAAAAAAAACAAAAATATTGAAATTTTATTTTTACTAAACACGAGGGGACTAACTACAGCATCCTAACTCTTAAGGACTAAACGGGGGTTGATCAGGGCTATCGACATTACAAGGGCAAAATAGTCAACAAATGAAAACAAGGAGCCCAATTTCGGAACAAAAACTGTGCCTATCGCAAAGAGTGGAGTCCGCTCCACTCCACTGCTCGCGCCGAACGAGGACTAACCAACCTCGCCGTCTCCGGCGCCGGCGAAACTCACCGATGGCTGACCGCATTACCTCCCACCAGATCACCGGCGGCCTCTACGTCTTCGGCCGGTCGGACCAGCCCAAGGACCGCACCACCACATTGTCTGCCCGTGCCGCCCCCTACACTGGTGGCCACGTCAAGAACTCCGGTGACCTCGGCCGCATGTTCGTCGTCCCCCCCCCCCACGGCGGACCCTCCGGCCAAGGCGCCGGCCCAACGCCCCACCGGCACCACCTCCTCCTCCTCCTCCGGCCCCCTCCGGTCCGGCTCCGGCCCGACGCATACGGTGGGGGAGGTGACGTTTCGATTCCCATTTTCGTGGTTGGTGTTTTGGGTGGTGTTGGGCGTGGGGTTTGGGGTGGGCGGGTTTATGATGGGGACGGTGAAGCAGCCGATGGTGCTCATCGCCGTGGGGGGTGTGTTGGTGCTGGTGCTGGTTTTGGTGGTTTGGAATTGTGGTTGGGGGAGGCGGGGTTTGCTTCGTTACCTGAAAAGGTACCCGGATGTAGAGTTGTGAGGAGCTAGGGAGGGGCAGTTCATCAAAGTTCCTGGGGTAAGTTTCCTTGTTTTTCTTCTGCCTTCTCCCTGTAGATTTTCATCCCCATTTAGCAAAAATATTTTTTCTTTGCCATGCTTACGTTTGAGCTTTTTTATCACGTCTGTTGGGTTGGATTATAATGCAGTTGTTGGCTTATGATTTTGCGTTGTGGTTTGTTAAAAGATGGAAGGCCATAGCTTTTGTGCTGGCATTGACGGAGTGGTGTAAGATCAAGTTTATTACTGCTTGCAGTGAAAGTGGAATTTTGTTGCCTGAATTAGTAGCCACTAGGATTGGCCAAAACTGTTGTGAAAGTTATCTCAGGCCGGAGCATTTCTATGAATGACTTGTTGACAACAACTTTGCCACTTAGAACTTATCGACCTTGAAGTTGAGGAATTGGATGTAATATAATTTGGTGTGCATTGCACGGCATAATATAGGAGAATTAGGGACATGTCAAGAGTCTATAGTAGGTTAAAATAGAGATTCATTTAGCCAGAACGAATTGGGAAAAGAAATTCTGTCGATTATGATTGTCTTGTTGGCCTATATGTTGAGTAATGAAGAGGTGTTACTAGGGATGAAGAACGAATATGTAAGTGGGCGGTGTAATTGATGAAGCAATATGTGATATCTCGGATGAGAATAGACATTAAAATAAATGGACACTGGATTCAGATATATTTTCTACATGTATTTGGTTGATATCTTTAAAATGGAATTGGTGCTAAGCTGAGGGTATTTTAACATTAGCATGAAATAGATCGGCTGGACACTAAAAAACCTAGATAGTGATTAACAGTAGTTACTCAAAATTTAGAAGCAGTTTTATAGCTGTAAAGTCATCAGTCTGAATCTTTTTCCCAAAGTCCTTTCCCCCTCTTTCTGTCACTAGTAGGATATGTTGAGGAATGTTGACGAAGTACTGTTTTCTTCAATAACAGTAGTTCAAAGTTCTATTTACATGTTTCTTTATGTGATGTGCGGATATGCATGCCAACATGCAGGTTGTTACATGTGGCAGCATCCCACTTGAATCATCATTTCAAAAAATATCGAGGTACATATATGTATGCACAGAATTGGAAGAGTACAGGTCATTCTCTGGAATGCCTGCAAACAAAAATCACCGTCACTTCATTTGGGGTTCGAGGCATACTGTGGTTGTCTTCTTCGCTTACAAATTCTACTATGTTTGGTGTCATTATTATTACTATAGAGTCTCTCTTGCTAACTAGCATACTTTATTGATGATGATTGTTTTGTTTTATTGTATGACTTTTAAGTATGGTTAGGATCAGAAAAATATGACATTTTCCAAAGCAGATACTCGAAAACTTTATGTGAGGCATTCAAAATCTCTTGCGCATGCCATACTGCTTAAACAAATGGTTGCATTGGTTTCTAATGTTTACCAATGGCAATGCAGTAACTTCTTAAAAGTTCTTCATACCAGTTTTTATGATGCTACTTTCTATCCATTCTTATATTTTAAGTTGTAAAGAAATAAGTGGATGATAACGCATTTACAATCTTACCAGAGACATGTGGCAGACTTTTACATTTCAGATTTTCAATCAGGGCTACGAGCTGTTGTAAAGGCTGACCACATACGTAGAACCAGCTACTGTAGTTGATGTAGCAGGAGGAAACATAGAAGTGTCTCCACGCTTTATCCACTGGTTGGCCAAGCATAATCTTTCTAGTGATGATCGTGTAATGCGACTGAAAGAAGGGTAAGTGTACAAACTTGTTAATGGTCAAAACCTTTTTGCCAGCATTTCACACATTTATAATTGTTAAGATACCCATAACGCGGTAATTTTTTTTCTTTTCGTTTTTGCCAACATGGACCAGTTCGCTAAGTTATAACTGGTGTTTCTGTATCCTGTATATTTCCTTGTTTACTATGTTGCCTTACTGTCTACATTTGAATGTAGCTTTAAGCAATTTGGTTTTCAAATGCACCCATGAGTAGTTTCCCTGGCCGTTATTTGATTTGAGAAATGAACCCTTTATTCTTTTGGTTCTTTAAGCGAATGTTAATAACGTAGATGTCTACTTTCCAGGTACATAAAAGAGGGGAACACAGTAAGTGTACTGGGGGTTGTTCAAGGGCATGAGAATGTGTTGATGATTGTCCCACCTCAAGAGCCAGTCTCCACTGGCTGCCAATGGACTACTTGTTTGTTGCCAAATCATCTCGAAGGACTAGTATTGGTCTGTGATGAAACTCAGAACGGCGTAGTGCCTGTTTAAATCGAAGGGCAATCTAGCTTCTTTCAACTGGTATCAATGCCCATGAAAAGATGCGTGTTGATTGGTCGTAAACACTCCTGCAAAGTTATATCACCGTTGCAAATTATGTCAAGCTTGAGTGCTGCAAGTGGCCAAGGCGAAGAGGCATCACCTCCTACTTTTTAGCTGATTTGGTGCTCTGCGCTTGGCATAGATTCCGACTGATTGCATATAGCTGTTGGAAGTTCTTAACGAATGCTCAGTTAATGAAATAAACAAACTTACTTCCACATCCTTTTCTCCCTACCACCATTGATTCGTTTATAGGATATGCTTTTCCTTTAACACAAAAAGCAAATGTACACCAAAAATTCTCCTACTCACGAGACTTCTCCAAGAAAATTGAAACAAACAAAAAATGAGATGACCAACTGAAACTATTATCCATTTCATGGACGATGCAATGAATGTGACTCAGCACAGATTTAAGAAAAGTCCCCCGGTTTCTAAGACCTTGTGGGAAGCTTCAACGTTTCGCTTTCGACCCCGTGGACACGACCATGGTCTTCTTAGGAATTACCACCTATCAGGCTTTGGTTGCAGCACTTTTAATTGTTCCTTTCAGAATTTTCTATTTAAAAACCACTCCCACCCGCCATCCTAGTCCATGTCTGCGCAGGCACATCCACAGTCAAGAACAGATCAAGGCTCACATACGTCAAAGATATGATAATTCCTCATTCATGGGTGTGATTCCATGAGAAAGCATCCGGACTCTTCAACACGGTACAAAAAAAATATTCTAGAAGGTGTATCAAATCATGATGATATGATGGGTTCTTACGTAGTTCAATCTGGAGGCTAAAACAAACTTGATAGGGCGGGGGGGGGGGAGGGGTGAGAGTTCTGTGGATGCATGTGGCCGCAAACCAATGCATGAGAGAGATAATGGATGTATGTTTGTTATAACAGTTTTATTATAAATATGAGGCCCTTTTGCAATCAAAGGCTTGGACTGCCCTCACCTCGAGGCTCTATTTTTGCTAAGAGTTGGAGACACTTTTTTGCTGTCCCACCATCGTTTCCATGCTGCCTAGTTGGAGAACTTCCAGCTGTTGCCTAACTGCTGCCAGAGCACTGCCAAGGAGCACTCTTGTTGGGAGCCTGTTATAATTTTAAATTTAAAATCAAATTTTTTATTATTTTTGCATCAAATTATTAAAAAAATAAAATTAGATAGTAGAAGCATACCTAAATCTATAAAATAAAATTGATTCTTTAACACTTTAGATTTTGATCTTTTAAATTTAAAAATAGTTTTCAAAATCAAAGTTTCTAAACAATGGAATATCAGAACAAAAATTGTTTATGTGTTTAATGACCATAATCTATTTATATATAACCTTAGTTTTATAATTTTAATTCTACCTATCAAAAAATAAAAATTACAAAAATGGTATCTACACATTGAAGTCTACACTTTTATTCATGGTATTCACACATTGAATTTCACACCTTAATTTATATCTCACAATATTTAGCTTTGATAGATAAATTTACTTTAAGTCAAACTTAAATAATAACATATGATACAATTCTTGATTAATATATATATTTATATCCAACATCCAGCAATTTCCCGCATGGACTATATATAAACACAAAGATAAATTGTATATAATTTTATGAGCTCTAAAATAATATATGCTATTATTTCAAAATAACAATCTCGTCCATTAATCAATGTTAATATAGGATCAAGGCAATTTTCATTACATTTATCGTAATTAAACCCATCCATGGCCACATACATGAACATAATTCAATGACATAGATCAAGTGTGGATGCATAACATGAAAATTACATGTAATTTGATTTGAACATATCTATTTTCGGCTCGACATTATGAAGTGTGGGAGAATGTTACACAACCGTTGGTGTGTGTGTTGGCATCGATGACCACATCGATGCATGAAGTGTGGGAGAACAACTGGTCCAACCTTACGAGATCACAAAAAAACCCAAAAAACAGAGTAAACCTTAAACCAAATACAAACTCCCGCTAAAGTAGTATATCAATAAATAATACAACACCCATATGAGCAATATGCTCATGAAAGATCTTGGGTAGTAATCTTTTAGTAAGAAGATTCGCAACCAAGGAGTTTGTCCCAATATGCTCTATAGAGATTTTACTACTCTAAACTCTTTATTTCACAACAAGGAACTTGATCTCTATATGATTTGACATAGATGTGCTCTTATTATTATTTGAATATGATAATGCTGACTGATTGTCACAAAATACCTTAAGTAGTCTTTTGATATTATCAACAATGTGTAGCCCTTTGACAAAATTTCGCAACCATATTCCCTGATTGGATAACTCATAACAAGCTATAAATTTAGCTGTCATGGTGGAAGAAGCTATGAATGTCTGCTTAGTATTTTTCCATGAAATAGCTCATCCGACAAACAGGTAGACATAGCAAAATCAGAATCAGAATACCCAATGATCTCAAACTGATCTGACTTTTAATATGTAAGTATGTAATGTTTTGTTCTATGAAGATGCCTCATGACTCTTTTGGCTGTTTTCCAATGATCCAAACCTACATTAATTAAATATCTGCCCAACACCCTAACAATATACACAATATTTGGATGTGTATATTTTTGAGAATACATAAGACTATCCACTATTGAAGTATAGGGAATCGTTTGCATTTTCTTTCCTTCTATGTCATTTTTAGGACATTGATTTAGATTGAATTTGTCTCCTTTAGAAATACGGGTAACTCTTGGTTTACAATCTTGCATGCCATATCTCCTAAGCACTTTTTCTATATATGTCTTTTGTGATAATCCGAACATACATCGAGAGTGATCCCAATGTATTTGAATTCATAATACAAAAGACGTATTTCCAAGATCTTTCATTTCAAATTCTTTGATAAAAATCTCTTGGTTTCGTGCAAGAAACTTATATCATTACTGGTAAGAAATATATCATCAATATATAAAACCAGAAAAATATACTTACTCTCACTAAACTTATGTTATACACAATCATCAATCATATTCATCTCAAAACCAAACGAGAGAATAACTTCATGAAATTTGTGAAACTATTGACGATAAGTCTACTTAAGTCCATAGATAGATTTCTTTAATTTGCAAACCATATTCTTTGAATCTCCCGATACAAAATTTTTTGGTTGTACTATATAAATTGTTTCATCAATGTCACCATTTAGAAACATAGTCTTTACATCCATCTGATGTAACTCAAGATCAAAATATACTACTAGTGTCATAATTATTCTAAATGAGTCTTTCGATGAAACTGGAAGGAAAGTCTTATTATATTCAATACCTTCTTTTTGAGGAAAGCTCTTTGTAACAAGACGAGTCTTATATTTTTCTACCATTTCTTTCGAATCCTTTTATTTTAAAATGTCATTTACAACCAATAGGTTTTACACCTTCAAGCAATAGAATTAGATCTCAAACGTCATTATCTTTCATGGACTTCATCTTTCTATCCATGACATCAATCTACTTTTGAGAACTAGAACTTTTTATGGCCTGATGAAAGTTGATTTGATCATCTTCTATAATTTCAATGTTATCCTCATGTTCTTGGAGAAAAATGATATAATCATATAGAATTGTATTTCTCCTTTCTCTTGTGGATCTCCTCAATAACATTTCCTCTTACGGCTGTTGATTAGTGTAACTTGATTAGGGAGATTCTCGACAGTGTCTTGTAATTCTAGTATTGTTTCTTGAACAACATGTGGAATATGATTTTGATTATTGTCAAGAGCAATCATGGGAAGAGAAATATATTCTTCTTTAAAGACAACGTCTCTAATTTTATTTTCCCCTCCAAACTTAACATCCTCAAGGAACTGGGCATTCCCGTCTCAAAAAATAACCTTATTGTGGGATCATAAAACTTATACCTTCTAGACCGTTTAAAATACCCAACAAAATAGCTATTAACTGTTCTTGAGTCTAATTTCTTTTCATTTGGCTTACAAAGTCTATCCTCATCTGGACAACCCTAAATATGTAAATACTTAATACTGGGTTATTTTCCATTCTAGAATTCATAAGGGGTTGCCTTTGTCGATACTCTATTAAGAAGATATATTGTTGTCATTAGTGACTCACCCCAGAGTGAATTAGGTAAAGTAGTATGAGCAATCATACTTCTTACCATGTCTTTTAATGTTCGATTTCGTCTCTCAACAACACATTCATGTTAGGAATACCTGACATTGTATATTGTGGGACAATTCCTCACTCTTCTAAGAATTTGGCAAATGGTCCTACACGTTGTGCACCTGATCCATCATATCTACCAAAGTATTCACCACCACGATCAAATCTGACAACCTTAATAGTTTTGTTAAGTTGATTCTCAACTTCAGCCATATATGTCTTAAATACGTCCAATGCTTGAGACTTCTCATGAATGAGATAAAGGTAACCATAACAAGAATAATCATCTATGACCGTAATAAAATATTATTAACCATTCCAAGAAGCTATAAGAAATGGTCCACAAATGTCTGTATGTATAAGTTATAAAATGTTTGAACATTTATTAGTACCTAGTCTCTTTATATTTGTTTGTTTTTCATTAATGCACTCAATACAGATTTGAAGATCTGATAAATTAAGAGAATCAAGAATTCTATCTGACATAAGTTGTTCAATTCTTTGTTTGAAAATATTTCCTAAATGCTTATGATAGAGTAAAGCAGAATTCTCATTTGTTAATTTTCTTTTCATACCACTTAAACCCACATGCAAAGTTTCATTGAAAGATGCAATAGCATTAAGTAAATATAGAGTATTATTAAAAAACAAGGAACTTCTATCCACAATATTTGAATTTATAAAAAGACTAAACTTATTATTTCTAAATGAACAAGAGTAACCAGATTTGTCAAATATAGAAATAGAATCTGAATTCCATCTAAAAGACGGTACTATATATGTCTTTTTCAAATCCAAATAATATCATGTCTTTAATAATAATCTAAAGATCCCTATTGCTTCAACTATAATTGATTTGTCATCTCCCTCATATCTTTCAGTGTCATTTGGCTTTCGACAATTCAAGCAACCCTGTATTGACATACTTATGTGAGTAGTAGCACCGCACCCAAATCTAGCAACCAGATGTGTATTGGTACTGAAACTAAATTAACCTCAGAATCAATAAAATTAAGAAATGAACCTTTCTTTATACACCAAGCATGATATTTAGTGCATTTCTTCTTCATATGTTCAGGTTTACTACAAAAGAAACATCAAGAAGCCTGATTTTCTTTCTTTTTTTGTTGCTTATGAGAACCATTATCAGTCGTGCTAACCCTTTTTCTCTTCTTATTTTTGTCTTGATAGGTACTAGCCAAGTGAGCACTTTCAACCTGTTCATGCTTCAATCTTTCTTCTTCTTCGACACCATAAGAAATGAGTTCATTAAAAGTCCATTTGTCCCTTTGGCAGTTATAACTGACATTAAATTGACTAAACTATGCCGAAAGAGAAACTAAAACTAAATGCACGAGCAAATCTTTAGATAGTTCTAACTTAAGTGCTTTTAGTTTTGAAGCAATATTTGATATTTATAAGATGTACCCTTTAATGCTTGTTTTGCCTTTAAATTTTGTTGAAATCAAATTCGAGAAAATGTTTCAGCCTTATCGTTATTTTATAAAATGTTTTTCAATTTCTTTAAAAAACTCAATAGTCGTAGTAACTTTCTCATAAGATGTACCCTTTAATGCTTGTTTTGCATTTAAATTTTATTGAAATCAAGTTCGAGAAAACGTTTCAGCCTTATCGTTATTTTATAAAACGTTTTTCAATTTCTTTAAAAAACTCAGTAGCCATAGTAACTTTCTCAGACACATCTCCTCTAAAGATCTCTAGAATCCCACGCTTTATGATCATAAAAGTCAAGTGATTTAAACATTCTCACTTCTTAATATCCTGTTTTTTCTCAATGGAACTTTTGTCCATAAGAGAAATAGATTATTTAGTCCTTAATGCAAGGTCAAGATCTATGCAGCCGAGAATGATCATCATGTTTTCTTTCCAATCTTTCAAAAATAGTTTTCAAAACTAAAGTTTTTGGATAATGAGATACCAAAACGAAAATTATTTATAAATTTAAGGACCATAACCTTCTTATTTATAACCTTAGTTTTATAATTTCAATTTTACCCATCACAAAAGAAAAATTACGAAAATTGTATATACATATTGAATTCCACACATTTATTTATGGTATTCACGTATTGAGTTCTACGCCTTAATTTATGGGTCATAATATTTAACTTTATAAATCAATTTAATTTAGACAAATTTTAAATAATAACATATGATATAATTTTTAATTAATTTATATATTTCATTTATGTCTAACATCCAACACCTAGTGTTGTGCTGCCCCGCCGAGGAGAGGAGTAGACGTCATCCTGCCTTGTGGCTGCTTCGGAGTGCTAACATTGCGGAGGAAAGGAGAAGCACTGCCGTTGTGCTGCCGTGGAGTGTCGCCTGAGCTTCAGAGTAGCTATACCACTGCCCACCAAGGTGCTGTTTGGAGTCTCGCTACACCAGTGCCTTATGAAGCCTTGCCGAAGAGAAGCATTGCGTCCTCTGGAGCTTTCTTGCCTCTCCACCTCATTGCTTTGGAGCCTTGCTGAAGTATTGTCATGGAGTCTCACGGATGTCCCTGTTGACAATAAAATACTCTGATATTGAGAAAAACAAATGTAAAATACACAAACTCTCTTTTTCTTTTCCAAACAACCTCTCCATACTCAATTTTGAATTCTTACAATGTAGAAGCTTTGCTTCTTGTTTTTCTCTCTTATTTTTCCTTTTTTACAACACACAATGAGAGGGAGTATTTATACTAACTCAAGATTAATACAAGCCACAAAAACATACCTAATATATGCCTAACATATGCCTAACATTGACTTGACCATTCAATAAAAACCACACCTAACACATACCTAACATTGACTCACAATTTATCATGTGTAAAACATTAGAAGCTTCTTTGAATTAAGCTTCATTGTTTTGAATTGAGTTTTATATAAACTTGAGTTTAAAACAAGTTTATATTTCAATAGTCCCCCTTAAACTTGTTTATAATGCCAAGTGTGTTTCTCACACCCAATTATCATCAATCGGCCTCACCACTTTCTTGCATCCGACTTGACATCTCTCTTGGACACAATTCCCTTTACGGATTCCCTCAATAAGCAACTGTCCACCTTCTGGTTCAAACAGTGCACACACCTGGGTAAAAACCCAAAACTGAGGTTGGTATAGGAATACGCACCACTAGCATCCTCCTGCCGTCGCAGCCCCTGCCGGCTGCAACCCGCCTGCCCCCAGCTGCACTCTCGATAGTCGGCCTTTGGCCTCCAGCTCCGATTGGCTGATGCGACCTTGGACCGCGTCCATCTCGTCGTCATCACCAGCCAACTGCTCCGCAGGATGATCTTCACAGACCTCATCTCCGGCCGCTGGATCCGTCACTCGGTTCCGCTGGCCTCCACTAGCCGTTCCTCGGGCTTCTCCACCGGCCCCGCCCCTCGGGCTTCTCCGCCGGCCTCTGGATGCGGCACTGCTCTCAGCTGCTGACTGCCGCTC
>JAVDBV010069897.1:0-15153 GCA_032619315.1 Piper longum
CCACCGATCCATCCCATTCACCGTCCGGCGAGTTCCCGGCCAACGAGATCTTCACGGCAGGCAAGCTTTACCCTCCCTGCCTCCTTTCCCATATGTCGCCTCTACATCACCTGTCTTATCGCCGATGATACCGTCAATGGCCGACTTTTCTCGACATTGCAAATCACGAATTATAACGACGAATTTGAATGTCATTAGATGATCATTTGTTATCATATTGTGGGATTGATTTATTTATTCATTAATTTGTTATTTTTGTCTGTTAGTTGTTCTTTCATTTTTAGATGTGCGAGTGAGGGCTATATATAGTTTACAGTTGGTTTACATAGTCGGATCGAAGTCGTCATGATTCGAGCTGTGCTGGTGATGAAAACTTTGGGCAAGCCGCGCCTTTCCAAATTTTATGATTACCGTGTATGTATTCTCGTTTGTGCTTCCGTTTAGGCTCCGCCGTTTGGTTAGCATGAACGAAATGAAGAATGCATGAAATCTATACACGGTGATTTAATTCCTGGCGAAAGCATTGATCTTTCATAAAAGAAATTTATTTTTAGAGTATTTTGTAGTATGATGCAAATAAGACTTCCACCTAGTGGTCCTCCCTGGGAGATTACTTTTATTGTAACAAAATTTCTCATTATAAATGCAAGAAAAAAAGGTGGAAATTTTTTTTAAAGAAATTTCACGTCTCACATTCATGCCATAATTAATTCTTTGTAAATCATAACTAAGAAAATTTCTGACGTTTCTTCTTCATGCCAACCAAACGGATCTTTAGTGTAATAGTGTGCATGAAGGCAATTTTTACGTGTTAAATATTGAAGTGTTGTTTTACTTTTTGTTTCTAGCGCTTTCGAAGCTATATTTCCATTAACTTTGTAGGGTCTAATTCATGGGTTTGATTTGTGAGGTTAGCCGATTGAGCAACAGCATGAATACATAAGAAAAATCTGTGGAGGTAGTGAAAGCTATTTTTTTCTCGCCATGTCTGCTGTAACATCTTTAAAAGAAGTGTACCTTTTACTTTCATTCCTTTATGATATCTGCTATCATGTTGACTCGTTTGATGTTACTAGTGCATTTTATGCTTGATGCTCTATGATAGAGACCGTACAACAGGAATATCTTATTCTTTAAGATTTACAATTTTTTCTTTTTAGTACTTTTCATCTCTGGCATATACTATGGGAAATGCGTGTTGCATCTTCTTGTTATTGTGGAGCTTGAAGCCAACAACATGGTTTTGTTTGTAAATTTAGTTTTATTGCCTCCTTAGATTTTGTCCTTTTTCAATTTCAGTTCTTTGCAGTAGGCCGGAGAATGTCAGTAAATTTATTGAAGTCAGTGCAATCTTTGGTACAGTAAGCAATGATTTTTTTTTAAGCTGCTATTTATGATTGAATCATCTGCAACTATAAAAATTTTGATGAGTGTATTAACTAGTTTAACCTTTTGACTTTTTTGTTTATTATAGAAGAAGACAGTGTTTGATTTTTATTTATAGAAGTCTAGAAGAGCATGCATGTAACTCTACATCTGCTTTCACATTATTTTAAATGGTTGTCATATACGACATGTGGATGCAAGGACCACGAGTTAGTTATAGAACCAAGAGATCAATATGCTAAACCGAGGTTTGCCCTTGCATGGCTTTAGAAAGCAAATATGGAGCTACAATTTATTTTGCAAAATATTGTTTGCAACATTTTCTTGCTTTAGATAATAAAAATATCTTTAGGCTTTGACATTTTTCTGTTTTTGTTATATATATTTTGGAGGTTTAATTCTTTGTCTCTTCTTTTCCCATTGAATATTGTTTATCAAATATTGTGTCATGTGTCTGTGTTTGCTGGCTAACCTTTACTTTTTTGGCTCTATAATTTGTTGCTCATTTTTGTAGGACACTCGTTTGGTCTACAAGCATTTTGCCACACTCTACTTTGTCTTCGTAATTGATAGTCGTGAAAATGAGCTAGCTATGCTGGACCTCATACAAGGTATGTTTTAATTAATCGGGGCCAACCATGAGTTTGAAGTCCAAGAGCAAATCTTTTCATCAAAGTAGCTTTCTTCCTCTCATTTTTATATCTGTCTAAATAAATGAGACATTCAGGAGACATTGATGAGCTCATTTATAATATAAACATTTTATTTTCGATTTTGATTAACCCTTATTGATTATTGTGGTTGACAGTTTTTGTTGAGTCGTTGGACAAATGATTTAAGAATGTTTGCGAGCTTGACATTGTTTTGAACTTTAGCAAGGTTATAAAGTTGTTATTGTTATCTTGGATGATATGTGAAAAAAACTGAGTTTGAACTTTTTATCACAAATCGAGCTGAAATGTGTCTTCAAGTGGACAGTTGCACAGTATTTTAGATGAGATAATTGTTGGAGGACAAGTTCTTGAAACAAGCTCATCAGAAATTGTGAAGGCTGTGGAAGAGATTTTTAAGTACACACACTTTCATTTGTTTATTTATGATCACATCACCATTACGAGCAACAAACAATTCTGCCTTTGATGCAGGTTAGAGAAATCTTCCAATGCATTATCATTAGTTCCAAAGAGTGCCTTAACAAGGCAGGGCTGGTAACAAGTTCTTATTTATAAATTCAGTTGACATCTCTGAGATTCTTTTCCCCCCTCTTATTGTGTCTTCTGGTTGTGTAAATTTTACAAGTTTGCTTATCTACAATTTCATTGTAAATTTTATATATCGGATGATTGGATGTTCTGATATGCTTATATCTGGATTTCGAAGACGCACATAAAATGTGTATACTGAATTATCTTGACACTTTGATAGGTTGTTTTAGAATTTTTTTGAGCCATTTAGCAGATGCCTTGGGTATTCTTGTCAGGTTGTTCTTATAGTCAACATAATAGAGTCCAAACCTAACTGTGTTGCCTGAGTTCCACTCCCAGTTGTCGAGTAGGGACCAAATGAAGTAGCCTTGAACATTGCAAGTATCTTCCCTGTATGTTCAGGATAAAACTTAGAAACTCTTGTTCCATTTGCAATAGTACTCTTCGTGTAGAAGTTAGTTTTGGTATTAATGTAAATTAAGAGAAAATGGATTTTAGAGTGGAAGTTGGTATTTGCCTCCTTATGGAGATCATGTCACTAGGACTGTTTTCTCTTTTGGAAAAAAAACACCTGTATTTTGGTAGCGTGCAGTTTATTACTTCATCTAGGTCTGTTGGAACGTGATTTGTTGACAAAGCACAAACCTGATAGTGGCTGACAAATTTGAAAGATAGTCCTCATGGAAGCGTATGCATTTATCGTCTTGCAGTGCTTTTCTGGAATCCATGAAAGGAGTGTTTGGATCGTCCATACCTACATTAATCGACAGATGGTGGTATTCTGTCATCCTTCAGTGAGTAAAACTGGGGTATATTGCGAAAAAATTGTAGACAGAAACAATGTACCATTTTCGGTGATGAGTACTGGTGGGTTGCCATACTTTATTTTTATGTAATTTAACAGCTTGCGCAATCCCCAGGGGACAATGTATAGCCAGCGAGAAGCAGCCTGGAGGTGTACCCATCATGTGGAATTAATATCTTAGTTCTGAAAATGGTGATTCTAAAAAATAATTTAGCAACTGCATCAAAGTGAAAGCGTACTCTTTCTCCAATCGGTATTCTGTTTCTAGTTGCTGAAAATTTGTAAGTGTTGAATGGAGATCAGTCCATGATGGGAATGCAGAATTCTTTTATATTCATGCAAATCTTATTGGCCGATACCTGTTGTTAATATTGAAGCATCTGCTAAGGCATCTTGTAAAATGAGACTAGGTATGGGACTTCTTTGGTTTCGAACGTACAGGGTTGTATAGTGGTTTATACCCACAAAATCTAGTGTGTTCTTTATTAAGTTTGCATCATCAGGAGTGATTGTTGGCAGTCTGTTTCCAACACGTTCTCTCATTGATGTAGGATAATTGCCGAAGAAGATTGGATCCAAGAACCTGCTTCAAGCATCAAACTTTGTTTCTTTTCTTATAGTAACTTGGCTTAATATTTCTTTCTATCATGTTTTGTTTCACTTACCATCCAATGCCAAAGTCCATAGCCCTGTTTGCAGCATCTGTATCTTCTTCATTACCAGAAAATGGCTCATACCATTTTGCATCGAGGGCAATTCCTATCAGTCCTCCTTGAGTTTCCTGCAGGTTTATATTCTAACAACTGCATCATGGTTAATTGACTGAAACAGCTACAGTGATGCCTAAAAGGTGCACCTTGAAATGGATACGGTAAGTATGGTATGCAGCTGCATGAGCCTTCAAAACATTGTGAGCTACTACGTATGGTTCGGTTGAAGATTCTCCCTTTCTACAGAGAAGATGGTGAAAAATGGAGCATCTGCCAGGAGCTTGCAGGCCTGTGTCATAGCCTTGTAGCGAGAATCCATGGGGTTCGTTGAAAGTGATCCAATGCTTCACTCTGTCGCCGAAAGCTTTGAAACAGGTATCGGCATAATGCCGGAAGTCCTCTCTAGGTTAAGATAATCAGAATTATATGTAGAAAGGTTGCTTAAATAGTGAATTAGGCTATATTAATATGTATAGTATAACAAATTGCTTACACTATCCGACTGCTTAACCATCCATCATACTTGTCTTCCATAGCCTGGGGAAGGTCCCAGTGATAGAGAGTAATGTATGGTTGAATTCCTGTCAAACAGGTAAATTATATTTGTTTCACTAGCGTTTCTGCAGGTTTTTAGAAACTTATGAGATAGTGTTTCTAGATGTAAGTCTTTATTGTTATAATGCGGAGGTTAAGAGAAATAAATACCCTTTTCAAGAAGAGCATCAATTAAGCTGTTGTAGAAGTTCAATCCTTCTACATTTACCTCTCCTGTTCCATCTGCAGAGAAAGGATAATTAACTCAACATAAAAACCCTGGTTGTAAAGGTATAATTCCTGATTATGTAAGGTCTTACTTGGGAGGAGCCGTGACCAAGAGATGGAAAACCTGTAAGCATCCACTCCTAAGTTCTCCATCAACTCTATGTCTCCCTGCATTTTTGATATATAATAGCTTTCTTTGGAGTATTTGTTGGTCATTGAGCAATATTTAGACACTACTTTTGCCTTGTGAAATACTGCATGAAAAGGTGCGTACCCTATTCTCTACTATTTCTTGGTTTCTAGAACGATGAATCGGTGTGCATGCACTATTTTTGCTTTACTATTATTTCTGTAGAAAAAAAAACTAGGCCATAGAAATTTGTTTTTCTAAATTAAGCTGTTGCACTTGAAAATCTATTATCCTTGTGCAATGTTTCTAGAGGAGAAGCACCATGACCAATGGTTATCAGAAGCGAGGAGAAGCTCTGAAATGCTCATGCTAAAGATTTATGAGCTGGTTATGATATCCGACCTTGAATCGATGGTAGTGATCTACTGCCCTGTCTGCATTGCTTAAGTCCAAAATTCTGCCTGTTAGTAACAGGTAAAAGCAACTATCAGACACTTGTATCTTAAACATGTTCTTCTCTAGTTCTAAACAATCTATATCTATCTTCCAATCAACGATCTTGCCTGGCTTCCTACCAAAGGTGTCCCAAATGCTCATTCCTCTGTGTCCATCACTCACAGCTCCTTCAAACTACCAATATCTTATCATTCAGTTTTTTAGACTCTTCAATAACTCTATCAATGTGGATGACTAAAAAGTACAAAAAATGGGGAATGTCACCTGATAAGCAGACGAGGCTGTTCCGAATACAAGTTCTCCGGGAAAATCAACTCTCTGAATGCTCTCGCCTTTCCCTAGGACAATTATATTCATGGCCAGCAGTATCACAACGACCATTTTTTTTTGAGATAAGCTGGAGTGGTAACTGTTGATCAATGCATAAACAAGAATGTATGAACTTGGTGATAACAAAAAAAGTTCTGGGTGAGTGTTATAAGAGGGAGAGAGCAGTTTCTCTCTCTTGGATGGTGGTAGTTATATGTTTTGAGTAGAAGCTAAAGGAGGATTGGAACACGTAAAAGCATGGCTGCAAGAGAAGCAAGCAATGCAGGGTATTGGAAGCTTGCATAGTTAAGGAATTATGTGCGTAGTAGGATGAGAGGAAGGTCTCATATGTGCACGATAACACTATATCTTTGCCTTTGGCTAGTGAATAGCGTGCACTTCAGACTTTAAACAATGTCTAAACATGCAGAAGAGTACACTTTAGGTGACTTGTGTCTTATCAAATACCAGTTTTCTATTTCTTGTTTTTGATCTTTTGATGTCATCTAGTCCATGGCTGCGAACTGAGGATTAGATGATGGATATATAAGACACGTAAGTGATCATATATTCAATGGGAAAAGAGTTTTGTGACCCGGTATCAAAATTGGTTAACTATAATGATCATGCATCTTCATTGTTGCTTGGAATTGTGACCCAAAATTTGATCAAGGTAAATTAAACCCGCGTATACATGACATTGGGTACAACATGAATAGGAATGGGTTATGGTCAGATATGAATTCGGATATGGATCGGATATAGTTATATCCAAATCTGACCTTAATTTGAAAATTTGTAACCAAATTTGAATATTACATCTATTTTATTTATCATATCCATATTTGATTTGAATCTTCAAAATCCGTATTTGACCCGGTTGGTTAAAGTATAACTTTATAAAATATTACTTGTTCAAATAGGATACGGGTTTGGATCAACCCAAATACATCTCCAATTCGAATATTTTTTTAATATATTATTTTCCAAGGAGTTTGATCTAAAATTGTTTCGGATCGGATATAAACTGGTTAGATTTTGATTGAATTAATGAATATCAAATGTTAGAACTCAACCCTAGACATGAATGTAGGCATTGGAACTTTATTTAAAATGACTAGTCATATTAGGAAGGCTTAGAACCTCATTTGTTCCTGCAAGCCTATGAGGTTTGTTCTTGGACTTAATGGTGTTGTCGAGATGACCGAGATTGTTGGTGAGCAAAGTGTCGGGAGATAGCATGTTCCGGTGCATGGAGCGGTATTTGGTGTACCGATCATGTTGCTGGACTCGACCGATATTTGGAGCGGCAGCAGTAGCAAACAACGTACCGAGCGTGTCGACATTTGGTGCGGTCATCATGTTCGAGCGCTAGTGGATTCTGATTTTTGGAGCGCTATGGAATTCTAGTGGCACTAGAAATATTAGCTGTACTAAGAGTCCTAGCTGTACTAGGATTTCTGCTGGGACTTGGGCCGAAAATTGTTGGAAGCGCCAAGGGGTTGACATTGGTGGTCGAGTGTTGGGGTTGGTCGAGCCAAGGGTGAAGCTTGAGTCCAGTGGTGCGGCCAAGGAGTTTTGTTGGAGTTTGGAGGATCGGATCTTGGTGAAGATTGTGATTTTGTGCAATTAACTTTGGAGAATTGGATCAACATCAAAGGATGAGTTTATTAAGTCTTGGACGTGCTTTCTGAGAATCCAAAGGAGATCTTCTGGAGATAAACATGAGGGTCGTGTGGATAAACCTGAACGTGGTGGATCTGGGCAAAATCTTTGGAGATAAAGATGTCGACTAGTTGGTGTTTATCTAGAACCAGGAGAGATGCATGGACATGGAGCTTATATAAATCTGTAAGGGATGAATATTGCAGGGACTTCTTCTTGAATTGGAGAAGGATAGCAACTTGAGAGACTTTTGGTGAGAGGAGTTAACCGAGAGAGAAGGAGATTCGTGAGGTTGCTGTAGCCGGTGATTGTGGGAAGGACTGGAACCTCATTGCTGATTTGCCGGAATCAAGGTACACATTGTGGTGTGCATACTTATCTTGTTTGATAGGTTTGCATGTAATCAAGTCGATCCGTGGGAGACGACTTGAGGGATTACTTGTGGGAAGTAATCTTGTGAGTCCTGGTGTGTATGGCATTGGGGCGAGGCTGTGGGGGCTGTCCACAAGCTGAGCAAGTGTTTGAAGGGAGAGCAGAGTGCTTGTAATCCTTTTATTTGTTTGATAATGGAAGGTTGGGAAGTGGTTTCCCGTAAATCTATGTTTTGCTTATTGGTTGTCATTTGTAGACAGGGAACTTCTGTTTCTAGGTTGTGGTCGAAGTTTGCAAGGTAACGGTTGTGGGAACTGATTGTCGAGACGAGCAAGGGGTAGACGACACGACTCCAATACGCGTTCCGGTATTTGGAGTGGTCAGGTACTGTGGTGCTGTTTGGTTCTCAGGATAGCGTACTGGTAGAAATAGCTGTATCCAGGAACACTGTATCGGCATTGGCGTGGAAAGCGAGCGTGCGTGATCAAGCAAGGCTAAAGTGGAGTTGCGGTATTGAGTGGGGTGGTGTTCCGGTATTTTGATCGGTAACTTTGATATTACGACCAAACACAGGTGAGGTGTTTGGAGTTTGCTTCAGGGGAGTTGATCCATATTGCGTATCGGTGTAGGCTGAGTGTTTCCAAAAGGGAATACGCCGCGCAGGTCTAATTGGGATCGAAAAATTTTGGGTCCTAGAACCAGCCCTGTGACACCTACCATTATTGAGATGTTGACGATTGACAAAGGTTCATCGAAAAAATTTTCTAATTTGATTGGTTGCATATCATAAAATTGATCTAGAGAACTCAATTTTTTTCATTTTGCCCATATTTTTATTGATATAATGAAGGTATTTGGTACATAGTTCATCATTCTAGGGACACACTTGTCAACTATCTAAAAGACTAGAATGTAACTTAATTATAACACGCACCCGGTCCCCAAATTAATTACGTCTTCACTCGAGATTGGCATTGGGTCATGTGCCTCTTAAGTATTGTACGTCTGTCTCTTTTCTTTGCTAGTTATCCGGTGTTTGATTAGTAACAAGAGATGAACCAAGTTTAGTAAAAACTTTAGATGATTAAGTGCTTGACTAGTAACAAGAGACGAACCAAGTTTAGTAAAAACTTTAGATGGTTTATTATTATTAGGCACGATGTTAGGCTTGGCGCGATTTATATTATAGATAAATTTTGATTTTGTAAATAAAATCTCGTTGAATAATGAATTTGACTATAATAATCTAATATAGTAGATAGAGATTTTGATTTCTTTAAAGATTGATCTTAATTGAAAGAGAGTATAAACTATAGTAATTTGATTTGTTATTTATTATTTATGTTATAATTTGATTAGTTAATGCTCCTTCTTTTATTAATAAGAGAAGATAAAGGGTAAACAAGTAGTGTATGAACAAATCTGGGTATTTTGAATGTCATCAAGTTTTTTTATTTCTATCATTCATCCCAACATAGAGTACATGACACATTTATGCTTATTTTATAATTTTCAAGCATTAAATAATTGATTGACTTATTAAATTAGCCTCCTAAAATGTAATTATATGACAATCTTTTTTACAAAATCAAAGTAAGACGAAAAATAGGGATAAACTTTAGTGATGGACAAAATATTCTCTATACTAACATAATTAACTTTTTGAAATAAAAGTCAAATGCATAATTAAATAAATATGTAGACACATACAGCCTATAAGTAGCAAACTAGAAAAGCCACCACACATTATCTAGTCGAGATAAATCTAACACCCACTTGATTGAGTTTAGTTTGCATTTAATTAAACTAGTTTCGGGTGCGAGTCAAACATAGTCAAGTCAAACAATATGGCCGTAATGTAAGGTCTAGGTAACTTCAAGCAAAACAGCCACCCATTAAATATCATTGTGGCAATATTATTATTTTAAGAATAAATTGGCTTTCTTATTTATAAGTCCCTACTTAGAGCCAATAATGGTTATAAAACTTTTTAACTTATTATTTTTCTATGGTAAAATATTTTTTCAGTCGCACATATAATTGATAAAATTTTAAAAATATAGATTCTTGATGGCATATATTTTCTTAATAATCAGAATAAAAATTTATTAAGTAAACTATTAAAGTCAGGATCGGTTCTGGTCAGATATGAATCCGGATATGGATGCGAGTTTCGCTTTTGTTTCATAGCAGTGAGCAGACGATGGAATATCTTGATATTGTTTTGAAGTCCGCACACGTCAAAAACTGGTTTTCACGTTTTTTTCTTCTAGCGCACGTCAAAAAGTGCTTTTCACGTTTTTTTGTTTTTGGCTTCAACCTTCTAGGATCAAATCGGTCCCAACATTTAACTTAGCAATGTCTAAAATGTAGGATCAACTACAAACGTACCCACCGGCTATTAGTTGCATCTAAGACTAGTCAGATGTATCTAAAACATAGTTAAGGAACTCAGAAATTTAAATTCCACTCGGCATGATATGGAGTGGAGTTGAATCGGTGTCAAATCTCAGACAATTTAGAATTATTTATATTTTATTTTTAATTATATAAGTAAATAGTGGTATGAAAGTAGTATATATTATTCTTTTTACGCTTGAAATTTATAAGTATATTATTTATGCTACTTTAAACTATTGGTCTAATTAAACTAAAAGAAAAGAAAATATTTTTAAAATCTTTTTTATTTTGCTGAAGGGATTAAGGAGACTCATAGAATCAATTATAAAATCTATCAATGAAAAATCATAAATGGAACTTTACTTAAGAAATTATAATTAGTGAAATCGACTCAAAGAATTATTGGAGTCAAAAAAGAGTTTAAAATCTATGCACTCCATAATACACTGATTCAAATCCAAATTCTTAATAAAATGTATGGATTTATTCCCCATATATAAACTAATTATAATAATAAAAAACTATCCTAATGTTTACAATAAACTTGGTTCCAGCTCACATGCACGAGATGCACATGCCCCTCGGGTAGATGACCAGTCTCACTCGTTCTGTTTCTCTCTCCATAGATATGTAACGTACGTGCACGAGACTCACATGTCCCAGCTCCAATTTAACGTACTTTTGGGGAGTGGGAAGGTAAACATCGTGTTTCAATCTTTTAGGTAGACAACCTAAGTCTCACACTCTCTCTCTCTTTCTCTCTCCATATTATTGAGTTGTCATTTACTAATTAAGCAGTTCAATGGCTTCTCTTCCATGCTTAGTGGTCAAAAGCAAGCTTGCCTCTCTTGGCTACTCTACCGAAACTGTTCAAGTTGTTAGTACTACTCGACGGTCAGCTAACTACAAGCCCAGCTCCTGGGATTATGATGCCATACAATCACTCGGCAGCAATTGCAATATTGTAATATTCAACCGTGTGTCTTTCTTTCTAAGTAGTTCTTACTTTTTCTTTGTATCTAATGAATAGTGTTTGGTGTTGATGTATGCAGGGAGATAAGTGCATGAAACAAGTAGAGGAACTCAAGAAGGAGGTCATTTGCAGTTTGTTTAGCAAGCAGGTGCGGCCATTGCCGCCAATGGAAAAGATTGATACCATCCAACGTTTGGGTCTTGGCTATCACTTTGAGCAGGAGATCAATAACATCTTGGATGCCACTGCAAGTAGCACAGATATGGGAATTCAAAATGATCATTGTCTCTATGAAACAGCTTTGTATTTTCGTCTGCTCCGGCAGCATGGTTGTGAAGTGTCTCAAGGTAACTTCATATTAAGCATAATTGGTAGTCTAAGTATATTTAGTTATATATATATATATATATATATATATATATATCTTGTGCTTCTAAGTTCAAGTTTGTAATACTATTGTCAAATATGACACAGATGTGTTCAGGAAGTTTGTGGATGAGAAGGGTGAATTCAAGGAATATCTATTCAATGACGTGGAGGGCTTGTTGAGCTTGTATGAGGCCTCACAGCTTTGCTTTAATGGGGAGAGCCTTCTTGAAGAGGCAAAGGCTTTCTCTCTTCTTCATCTTAAAGAGAACCTGCTGAATGATTGTATTGTCAACCAGAGCTTGAAGGCAGAGGTTGAGAGTGCAATGGAGGTTCCTGTGAACAAAAGGATTCCATGGCCTGCAATTAAATCTTACCTTGGAATATATGAAAAAAGATTAGAGGCAATGGAACCTTGCTTGCTGGAAATGGCTCAGCTCAACTTCAATACGGAGCAAGCCAAACACCAAGGCGAGCTCAAGTCTCTCTCAAGGTATAATGTTACATGTATCTTTTTCTTCTATAAAGCGTTGTAGACACGGATTCCAAATTGCCAAATTTTGATGACCAAATATCTTTGTTGATCTTTTATTCCAATTTGGGACCGGCAATATTTTAGTACTGTTCCAAATATTTATAGTCAATATTGATTTTATACTTCTTGACAGCTGCTAATTGTAACATTTGGCGTGCACATTGCATGCATGCTGTTTAAATACTAATTCAGGTGGTGGAGAAAAATGGGGCTTGCAGATGAACTTGAGTTTGCTAGGGACAGGTGTGTGGAAGCTTACTCGTGGAGCTTAGCAACCATCCCCGGGCCACAGTACGCCTATTGCAGAGAGCAACTTGCCAAGATATTTCTTCTTATAACCACAATTGATGATGTTTATGATGTCTATGGCACTCTTGATGAGCTTGAACTGTTCACTGATGCAGTAGAAAGGTACATATATAATACTAAGCACTCTGCACTCTTTCTATCTCTAATAATTAAGTGTATGGTGTACTAAAATCATTAACAATGTTTTTTGGTGCTACAGATGGGACATTGACGCAGTTGGGCAACTTCCAGAGTATATGAAGATATGTTTTCTGGCACTCTTCAATACCATAAACC
Organism: Piper longum; assembly: GCA_032619315.1. Taxonomy (NCBI): domain Eukaryota; kingdom Viridiplantae; phylum Streptophyta; class Magnoliopsida; order Piperales; family Piperaceae; genus Piper; species Piper longum. The sequence continues at coordinate 12,660 of JAVDBV010069897.1, forward strand.
AAGTTTCATATGAGATCCTGAAAGAGCAAGGGGTTAACATAACTCCATTTCTCAGCAAAATGGTATAGATAAGCTAATGTGTATAATTTCCTTCTTTTAATTTTTTAAATAAAAAATAAAGGAAACAACATAGTTTTATTTTATTTTATTCAAATCAGTGGGGCGAAATGTGTAAGTCGTTCATGGTAGAGGCAAAATGGTTTGGAAGTGGATACACACCGACCTTCGAAGAGTACTTAAAGAATGGACTGATCTCTTGCACGGCTCCACTGATTCTAGTCCATGCCTTTTGTCTTACGGGTGATCATAAGATCAACATAAAAGATATGGACTTCTTACAACAAGACCCAGAACCTGTAATCTTGTCCTCCATCATTTTCCGACTATCCAACGACTTGGCAACCTCCAAGGTATATGTGGAACATTAAACATCAATATCTATTAAGGGGCATTGAGTAAAAGTATATATACACATAAACAACATTATTATATGTTGTAGCAGGTTGAGGCAGAGAGAGGAGATGCTCCTGGAAGCTTGCAATGTCTCATGAAAGAAGCCGGCCTGTCCGAAGCAAGTGCTCAGGAACACATGGTAGGATTGATTGAGGAAGCAGGGAGAAAGATGATGAAAGAGTACTGCTGTGCGGTTCCTTCTACCTTCCCTAAACATTTGATGAATTTGGCCATGAATCTATCTCGCACAGTGCAAGATGCATACCAAAAGGGTGATGGATATAGTTCCCCTAGCGATGAGCGTAAACAGCAGGTTTTGTCAGTTCTCATGCAACCCATTTCCATTAGAGCTGAGCGAGCGAGTCGACCCAAATCCATGGCATGACTAGTTTCCCGAGAGTCAAAATGTTACTAAGAAAATACTCTTATATTGAGAAAAACACAAACTCTTCTTTTCTTCTCTAAATAACATTTTCATACTAAATTCTTAATTCTTACAATGTAAAAGTTTTGCTTCTTGTTTTTCTCTCTTATTTTTCCTTGTGTATATCACACAATGAGAGAGGGTATTTATATTAACTCAAGATCAATACAAACCACAAAAATATACTTAACACATACCTAACATTAACTTCTACATTCAACAAAAATCACGCCTAACATATACCTAACATTGACTTTTACAAACCACACCTAACACTTGGCTAACATTGACTTTTACAAACCACACCTAACACTTGGCTAACATTGACTTATAATTTAGCATGTGTAAAACATTAGAAGCTTCTTTGAATTAAACTTCATTGTTTTGGATTGAGTTTTATAAAACAAGTTTATATTTCAACACTTCCCTTTAAACTTGTTTTATAATGCCAAGTGCGTTTCTCAATCTGATAAAATCTTCTTTCTTCAATGGCTTAGTGAAGATGTCGGCAATTTGATCTTGAGACTTCACATATTCCAGTTTCACATATTGTTTCGTAATGCATTCTCTTATGTAATGATATCGAGTATCGATGTGTTTACTCCGATCATGATACACTGGATTCTTGGCTAAAGCTATTGCTGACTTGTTATCGACACGAATCTCTGTTGGTTCTATTTGTGACATGTTCAATTCCTTCAATAAATTTTGGAGTCAAATTTCATGACTAACACATGTTGTAGCTGCAACATATTCAGCTTCACATGTTGAGAGAGTGACAATTAGTTGCTTCTTTGACATCCAAGTGAAAGCGGTGTCTCCTACGAAAAACACAAAACCAGTTGTGCTTTTTCGATCATCGTTATCTCCGGCCCAATCACTGCCACTATATCCAACGAGCTTGCAATCATAAGAAACTGAATAATATATGCCAAAATCTATTGTACCTTTGAAATAGCGAAGAATTCTGTTTATAGCCTTAAAATGAGTAGTTGTTGGAGTCTCCATGTAACGACTCATAAGTCCTGTTGCGTAGAGAATATCGGGCCTTGTACAAGTTAGATATCGCAAACATCCAAGTAGACTCTTAAAAAGAGTTGGATCTTCCTTTTCTGCTTCATCATCTTTCAACAACTTGATTCCGCACTCCATCGGTGTGCTTGTTGGGTTGCAATCATCCTTCTTGAATTTCCTGAGGATCTCCTTTGTGTAGCTTTCTTGCAAGATAAAAATCCCATCTTCCATCTGCTTGACTTCATTGCCGAGGTAGTATGCCATCAATCCAATATCTGTCATCTCGAACTCCATTGTCATTTCCTTTTTGAAATCTTTGAACATGCTAGGGCTACTTCCAGTGAATATCAAATCATCCACATACAAGCACACGATCAAAATATCTCCATCTTTGATTTTGAAATAGAGGGCATGTTCATATGGACATTTGATAAAGCCATTATGATGAAAATACTTGTCAATTCTGCTATTCCAGGCTCTGGGAGCTTGCTTTAATCCATAGAGAGCTTTCTTCAACCTCAAAACTTTGGATTCTTGTCCTTTGACTTCATAGCCTGGTGGTTGCTGAATGTAGACTTCCTCTTCAAGAACTTCATTTAGAAA
>JAVDBV010069898.1:0-10674 GCA_032619315.1 Piper longum
TTCTTCTTCTCTTCAAAATGAGACCGGTTATCCTCCATCTTTTATGTCGTTTAGCATCCCAAGGATGAAGCTTAGATATGCATGCAATGTAGTGTTGGCTTAAGGAGAGAGGTAAGGTGAGGGCCGATATGGCCTTAAAGCTAGCTCACTTGTTTCGACTCCTGAAAATGAGTTTGCAGACATGTTTGTTAGGCGTCAATATAAGAAAGCTTTCTCCCAGATTGTAGTAATGGCTAATAGTGTGTAGAATTTTAACAGTATTCTTTGTAACCACATATGTTAAAACTTTTCAATGGTGTGCATTTGTCAGGTTTGACAAGTTGTGTAGTTCCTCCTCGCAGTGACATAACCTTCCATCTGCGAACCTCCTTTTTCTGGAACTTCTCAGGGTCTAATCATGATCTCATTTCATTGCTAGCGCTATTACAGTAAGAGTCACGTTATTAGCATTTTTTTTTTATTTTGCTCTACTTCTTCTTTTACTGAGATGAAATTTCACTCGTGCTGATGTTCATACATTTTGTGAGTAGGCTACTTTCACGAGCATGGAGAAGTGGCATGTTTGTCAAGATATTAATATTTTCGTCAGGTGTTCAGGAGTTGTATCATTATATGTATGTAGTAGACAAGAATGCCTTTGGCATGTAATTTCTTTAGAGGACAAGAAGCTTGCAGGAAAAGATCATCTGAGTGATGACATTTGTTTTATTAGATGAAGAAATTTTTCTTTAGGTCTCACTGCATGGTTATTTACCCGATCGAACCTCAGCGTCATGCCTCATTCTTGACAAGTTGCATGATTTTAACTATATTGTATATTATTATTGGTGATGCATTGTAAGCATTAGTTTTGGCAAAAATATCCAATCCAAGTCTTGAAGTTGGCATTCTTTTTAATCAAGCCATCATTAGTTCATTCATCAGATCCACCGGTGGATCTTCCAAACAGAAAATATGCAGCACACCCCTGCCAGTTGGGTAAGGTACAGCCACCATGCTTCTGGCTTGCCAAATTAGTTGGAAATATTGAAGGTATGCAAAGTATCCACTGGAACATTGAGATGCCCAGAGAGGTAAACAATCTTGCCTGCCATAAATCATATCCCGGACATGCCAATGTCCGGAAAATCCTCTTCACTGTGAGTTTAAATACCGAGTATTATTTGTAATAATTTGGGATACTGGAGAACCAAAGGAAGCTTTGATTGGGGATTTGAACTAGTGAAGTTGAATTAACAAGGCAACATGGCAATTTAGAAATTGATCGAGTATTTGATCTATAGCATAGATGGATGTTTCCTGCCGAAACTGCTTATAAAAAGACAGTTGGGAGGTATGAAGTCTAATAGATTTTGGTTGAGATGTGGCAAAATTTCTTACCAATGTTGTTTCTTGTTATTGCTTGGATTTCAAGGAGAGTGCAACGTAAGCCTTCATTGTCCGATCAATTAACATGTCAATAGTGATATAATGGATATACTTTATGGTTGGTATGGTGATGAAAATATGCTCATTTCGGTTGGCTAAGAATCTGGAAACTTTGGTCGATTTGAGGGTTATTTTGCTTCTTGATCACCTGATGTATCAGCTAGCAGCTCCAGACCAAGTCAAGATGATGTTACTGCAGATATTTCTAGTAGATTATTGCTTGGAGTTCACTCTTTAACTTACTATCACCAACTTGCTCATCACTCTAACCTCCTAACAGATCTTAAAAAATCACTTCTGCTTTCATCATAGTGACGAAATCATGTTGGATTCTATCTCTGTAGTGTTCAAACAATTTTGATTTTTCCAACCAATTGAAGTTCAAATGAAGAGAGGTGCAGAAGCCAGTGAAATCCCACCATCTGGTATTTGACTCCTTCATGTGAGGGATGTAGAGGTAAACAAGCAGGATTAAACGGAAGCTTTTTCTAGAGTTCCATGTGATGGCCACTTGTTCTATCTTCGGGTAAAGTGTTGCATGCTGTGTTTGACAAGTAGCATTGTCCCCAGCACAGGTGACCAGCAAGATGACATCCATGGCCTACACTCTCATTACAAACAACTAACATCCTCTTTAGTAGTGCTGCATGGAACATGCCTGAGTCAATTGATGTCCAGTTGCCAAAAGAACACCATGAATCATTTTACTGTGGTTCTCCTTCTTCATTTTGATGTGGGTTTCCACTGATGATTACTATCTTGACTCTCTTGATTTGTGGGCATCAAGCTGTAAGGATAGAGATGAGTTCTTCGTTACCCAAGTCCGCAATTTCATACAGGTAAAACTTGCTGTCTTTGCTGCCTGCTTCTTCAACTTTGCATTCTGATAAATGTTCATGTTCATCAATAGAAGGTGGGGCTTTCTACACAGTGTCGCTCTAACTTCTATGATAACCTTACTACATTTGTAAAGGAGTCAACGTTTAAGCCTAACAAAAACTACTCTAATTATCTATACAAGCCAATGCATATCATTTGGTAGTAAATTAAAAAATATTAATAGTCCCAAAGTAAAAACCAATTTTTCTAGAGTTCTAATGCCAATCTTTTCTTGCAGTTAACTACGGATTTGACCCTCCTATATAGCAAGGAGATAATTTAACACAAACCTTATGGCAACTAATGATAGAAAAATAATTTAATTCCCTTCATACCGTCGTCAGAAAAAAAAAACACCATATCATTAAGAGAGGAAATAGGATGCTAAATGTTGACTTTCAGGGATCGAGCTGATGCTTTTGTAAAACCTAAGGGATAAGCGATGTTTTGGCGACTTTCTCGATGATTGATTTACTTAGAAAAACCAATAATTAATCAAGCTTTTTTTATAGAAAAATTATCTTACCAATTAAAATAGTCCATTATATGATCTGATGAAGAAAACTTGGGAGTGGATTATCCTAATCCACTTCACTAACAACATGCAATTATTAAAAGGCATGCACATATTTTTTAAAAAAAACAAAATTTTACAAGGTAAAAAAAAAGTGTAGTGTGTTCTTACATAGATGATACATACAGTATAGTATTGTATTGTATATTTGTATTCAAATTCCAAGAGTCATCTTTTTACATTATTTTACTTAACACAAATCCCTGCATATAAATATCCTCTCATTCTTCTCGTCCTCCTCGTTCTTCCATCTCCTCCTGCCTCTGCCTCACCTCAGCTAAACTCGTTTCGTTCCCAAAGATTGTTCCTTTCTGAATCTACAGCAGCTTCTTTATTGGAATCTTATCAGTTATTGTCCATTTTTCATCTGGGTACTCTTTTTTTCTTTTTATTTTTTGGGTCAACATGTTAGCCCACCGCTGGTTTTGGAGAAGTTTGTGAAGTCCTGTTTGGTGAAACACTGTTTTTTGTGCCCTTTGGAGCTTTCTAATGCTGTATTGATCTGCTGTGGATTTGGAGTGCTGGTTTCCGGAAGGTATAGTTGGAAGGCAGGGAACTTGCAGCTATCTGAGGTGAGTGTTTTTTTGAGAGGTTTCGATCTTAGTTTTTGTTTTTTTTTTAATGGTTTATCTATTGGATGGATTGTAAAGCATTTATCTTTCCTGTTTTTATGCCTAGGATTGGATTCTGCGTTTTGTTTGGATTTGCTTCTGGTTCTGTGGTCGGCTGGAATTTGTTCCTTACGTCTGGTTTCGGTGCTTTAGGATTGTTTCTTTCTCCTTTTTTCTATTCGTTCTGCAAAACCTAGATCTTTATAGTGTAGACTAAATCTCTGCTTTGATGATTAGGGGCTCATCTAGGTATCAATGCTCAAGTGGGTTTCTGCTGAATGTTCACTTGTAATATCTTCTCGTGATTCTGTGGGATGTGAATGCGATTTATCTTTTACAATTGCACTGTTAGATGTATTGCTTAGACCATGAAAAGGTCCCATCAGAGCACATTTCTTAGATTTGTTGAAGTTGAATTGTGCTTTATTGTGGATAGCTTGTTGAATCAGTTCTCTGAATATCAAATGCTCTCTTGTATGCATGTATACTCCTTTGTATTACTGATGCCAATTGCTGAGACCGTTGAAGAATTTCTCGTTTTTGATTTACTTGGTCTTACTAATGGGAAACCTTCTAATGATCTTTTCCAAATGTTCATGATCTTAGCTGTTTGTCACTTTTGACCTGAGATTATCGCTATTGTTCAAAGTAAAGTGCACATTTTTGCACATTTCAGCTATCAAAGTAAAGTTTAAATGCTTAAATAGTTGTATTGTTTTATTGGATTGTTGAAATAAGATACATCTCCTGCAGGTGGCAGCTTTTTATTTGATAAATAGAGCTATATCTATTTTGAAGTGATAACATTACAATAATGGGACGAGGTAGGGGAAAGGGCAAGAAGCAAAATGCTGTGACTAGCCATGAAGATCAGGAGAGTGGTGGTGAAGAATCTCTACCTGCCTATAGGAGACGAGGGCGGCCTCAGAAGCCGTTAAAGGAAGAACCAGATGATGGACAAGTAGAGAAAGCCGAAGAGAAAGAAGAAGATTCAAAACCTAATACTTCAACCAAAGAGATGAAAGGTTCTACAATTGCTGAGAATGGAAGGAAAAGAAAGAGAAACACTCAGAACAAAGAAAACAATGTTTCTATTCAGGAAGAGAACACCAATGGAACTCGATCAAGCACTGAAGAGTCCATAAAAACAAATGGGTTCAGACAAAACGGAAGCAGGCGCAAGAGTAAGCCTCGAAGAGCTGCAGAGGTTGGTGTGGAATGCAAATAACATTCCAGTAATGCTCCAAGTGAGGCTTCTTCCATTATTCACAGCATTAGCAGATATTTCTGGCCCTCTACTTTTTCTTGTTTCTCATTTTGATGGAAGACTTTATATTACGTCTGTGAGCCTGCTATTCTGCTCTATATTCATCAATTTGGTAAAATGGTTTATTTTGAAGTAGTAGTTTTTTAACATGTGATATTTTGAGACCTTGAAATTTGATCTTCTTGTTTGTCATCCATTTTTTTTGCTACGTATTACATTGTCTTGTCCGAACTGATTGTTTCTCTTCAATGGATGTCTTAAATTAAATGTTAATTCTCGTCTACTGATCAGCAGACGTATTTATAAAATCTGGCTTTATCGGATAAATTGATATCTGATTGTAGAAAATCGCAATCTCGTTTTACATGATAAATTGGTCATGTAAAACTCTAATCTAAAAAATAACAGACTTTTGAAAGATGAGTGTTGGTTGTAAATAATGATTTGGTATACCAAGAAAAATTTACTGCAAAATTTTACACCCTTTGTCCATATTCACAATATTTAGAACGGAATGTGGTAAAAACAGTCACTTCTACGTTCTATGGTAGAAACCAGTTTTTTTTAATCTGCTTGAAAAATTATTTGAGAGCAAATCTTCTCTAATTGAGACTTGAAACGTCAGAGATCATCCTTTTCTTTCTGATTATCCCATATTTTTAACTCTTGCACCAAGAACATATTTCATCAATTGTTTCAGATGCAACTCTGAGAACGCATTTTGGTGGCCCTATTCTCGTCCTCCAGTGGTTTTAGTCCATGGAGATCAGGGCCACCGACCAGTTACATTTGATCATTTGGGTTTTCATGCATCCCCAGTTTCACAACAAATGTAGCAGTAGAACCCTTTCCCAGGCCTTCACTTTCAATCCAAATGTGCCCCTCCATGAGGTTCACATACCTGAATAGTAAAGGTAGAAGAAACCTTCATTCATAAAAATTTTTGCAGCTGTGAAACATGGTAGAACAGTGTGTGCAAGGAAAATAAAATACCTCTTGCAGATGGCTAATCCTAGTCCAGTCCTTCCACGACCTCTAGCAGTTCCACTACTTGATTGTGCAAACTTAGTGAAGAGATATGGAATGTCCTGAGAACTGATTCCACATCCTGAATCTTCAACCTATAGCGACCAAAAGAAATAATCACATGTTGTCAACGGGATTCTCCTTTAAAAATCAAAAAAAAAAAGAAAGTGCGAGAATTTATGAATTGTTGACAAAAAAATGCTGTATCATGTCAACCAACCTGAACAAGCAAGAAAAAGTGCCCTTCAGATGGTGTTGGAAGGGATTCTTGTGTCCTTAAATCTCTCAACATATCTAAGTTTGCAACATGAACTGTAACAGTAACGCAGCCCTCTTTAGTGAACTTCACAGCATTGCCAGCAACATTCAAGATAATTTGCATCAGCCGTTTCTCATCACCAACAACTAGTACTGGCAAATCATTTGCCAGTATGAGTTGTACAGGGAGCTTCTTCACAGCAGCAATGGGCTTTATCAAGTTTATGGCCTACAAACACAAGATTTGGTTTTAGTGGTTCATATGGTATATCGCATAGAATCAGTGAACAAGAGCTAGAGGAAATAGGCACGTCTCTAAGAATTGTATGGAGATTGAATGTCCCTTTATCCAGTTCTAGGCTGTCATCTTCAAGCTTGGAAAGATCCAATACATCACTGATGAGTGTGGAAAGAAGGTTGCTGCTTTTGAGAATTGTTTCCATCATTATGCGCTGTTCTGGAGTTAGTTCTGTTTCAAGTAGCAGTGAAGATAGAGCAATAATTGCGTCCATTGGAGTTCGCATTTCATGGTTCATCACGGATAGAAAATCATTCCGGGCACAAATGGCCATTTCTGCATCCCTTCGCGCCAAATCAAGCGCAATATTCTGCTCCATGAGCAGATCCCGAGCTCTCATAGATTCTTCAAGGACTGAAGCATGGGATAGAGCAACAGCTACCTACATAAAGAGGAAACTCCATATTAAAAATATGGAAATGCCAGACAATCACATATTATTCTACTTCTTTGTCTTCTTCTTCTTCTCTGTCTTCTATATGGGAAAGGTGTTTAGGTCATGCATCCTGAGAGTTCCATGTAATTATGTATAACGAGTTTGGATGGTCGGATGCCCTCTTGTTATGAACTCTCTTCCTGGCTTAGGACTGATAATGCAAGAACATTGGTGGAATTACCGTACAATCATATATCATATGCAGAAAAAGATGATACTGGTGATGACCATTACACAGTACAAGTTCATAAAATCACTCAAAGTAGAAGACACCAAAAGAAAAGAAAGGGATCATAAAAACCTGATCTGCAACCACTTCGACAAGTTCCAATTCGTGGACATGCCACTTCCTCGCAGTATCTGAAGGAAGCATCAAAACCATTATAGCGTAACCTTTCGCGGAGAGCTCTGGCCAGCCGCTAACTTGAGAGTTGGAAAGGTGAAGAAGAGGAACTCTCACAGCAACCACCTCAGGTGGCACATATCTCCCCGCAGGTGGACTAATGATCCTTGCTAATGGGCATGCGTGTGGAATTCTCATGGCTTGGCTGCTATTGAAGACCTGATTAATCAAAACACTCTAGCTATAAGTTCAACCAAATCCCTGGCATCATTCCATATATTGTCAAGAATGAACAACATCAAAAGCATACCTGATTGACTACAGGATGTTGGATAGATATGGTTGATTTGGCTGGTATCTGATGCCTTAATGTGTGAGAGAGCTGAAGGCTGGTGTTAACTCGATTTGGCATCCACAGAGCACATTCCTCCAATCCTAAGATTTTATCAAGCTCAACAATTGTGGTCTTCAAGATGGTATGCCTATCAAGGGTACTTCGGATTTCATGTGTGAGCATCCTAACATGTCTTCCAGTTTCATGTTGAGTACGAATGAGACCCATCTCCTTGTCCAATTCTTCAGCCTTGTTCTTCAAGAACAGCTCTCGAGTTTTGACACTCAACAGATCAGGGATGATATGAACAAGCATTAGCGCAGTTGTGCACGACACAAACGCCGTCGAAATTTTTGCAATGGTCATGACAATTGCAACCTTCTTCGAGTGTGTGGTGAAAGTCCACAGGTTTATGAGGTGAGTAGCACCACAAAGGACTATGAATGCCCCAAATAGCATGAGAACCCATCTATATGGGAAGAATGAAGACTTCCTGACAAAATAAACAAGCTCCAAAGGGATGGAGAAATAAGCAAACGCGATTAAGAAGTCTGATATATATTGGTATTTCTCCAACAGCTCATCCACAGGCCATTGTGGCTCAATGCAGTCGCATCCCTCCATCATGCAGCAGTCAAAAATCACTTGTAGCTACTTATGTTCCTGGGAAACATAGGTCATAGAAAAAAAAGAGTAACTGACTGAAGTATAAAATTTTCTACGCTGGAGTAACTAAAGAACTCAACGGAAAAAAAACCGAAGGAGAGCGAGTGGAATCTTCTGCGAGCAATAGCAAAAGTCATCATCATCATCTTATTAGAACCAATCTTCTTCTACAGTAAGGATGCCCTTATTAAGTTTTCAACTGGAAATACGGATCAATAGACGAAGTTTCTCCCATCTAGGTACATTCACATCAATCTCAGCAACTGTAAAGTATTAGAGCCACCAACAATTTTTTTTTAAGAAGCCACTAACTGAATTAGCTAACAGTACCTAGAAACACAGTAAAGAAACAAATAATTACAAGCATGTAATTAATTAATCCACACAAAATATCCTAAAACTGTAGCATTTTCATAAATAAAAGCTAATCATAGCTGATTGACCGCATGAAAAAAAAAAACGAAGCAAACTGTATGAAATAAGAAATGTTCAAATATTCTTCTCCATGAACACCAAAAGATAAATCATCATTTTTTTCACCGCACAAGTCTACACCAAACCACTCTAAACCCAGTTCAACAAGCTACCAAAAAAGCTAAATTTCAACAAGCATCCCAAAACTCCTCCTTTCCTTATCGTTAAAATTAAAAATAAAAACAAGTCCTTTAAGCTTAGAATCACATATACTTCATACTCATCACAAGAGCTACGTAAACGTCAACACGACCCAGTTCACCAAGCAACCAAAAACCAAAAAGAAAAAAACTCAAAACAGCATCCCAGAACCTCAACTTTTCAAAATCTTCCCTGAACAAACTCACAATATTGATCATCACAGTGAACAAAATCCAATGAGATAAAGCCACGGTAGTCCGGCCGGCGGTCGGGAAGGTTTCCGGCGAAGCTCCGGCGAGCGTACGCCGGCGAGTAAGGTGAAGTGCTAGTGGGGATATATATACATTCGCGTTCAGGAAGAGTGGGACTGGTGGGACCGGTGCAACAATAGGTGGGCGCCCAGAGTCCAAAGTCACGTGCTATTTGACCCTTCAACGACCGTCTCGCACGTGCGATATGTTTTTTTCTTTGTCATGGTCGGATTGAACCTCCCCTCCAAGTGGGCCTGAGTGGCGCGCCAAGCCACGGCTCGTGAATCGGCGCGTCAACTGGAATCCGGTTTCTATCAATTTGTATTTTAAATTATATATATTTTAATAAAATTAATTATTTTTTATGTCTTTATCTTGTATTTTATCCTATCTTGTTATAATTTATAAATAATTTCATTTCGATGAAAAATATAAATTAAAGTATCAAATATCCCAATTTTATTTAGATTTGACCATAAGCAAATTTTAATACTGATGTAAAACTCACGATTCGAGTTAGGGTTTTATATTTAGAACCGGTCAGTTCGACCGTTATTTTCGAGTCGAGTATGTTTCAGAACACATGTACTGAGCCGACGCCAGTCGCATGTATGAGCTACGAGGGGTCATGTGTACCCAAGTATATGATGATAACGTCATGAATACAACAGAAAAGAATGAGTTATCAGAATATATGAGAGTATGCAGTCCAGTTTTTTTTTTATTATGTAGTTTGATCGTAGAATTAGTTTTAGGTCATTTACCGTATTAGGACGCGTTATTGGCAGCTTGGGTAGGTTGATAGTTATAGAGCATGTCATTATGATGTTTTGGTGTTATTTTATTTTATGGGATTTTTCCCGATTTTTTTAGATTTTTTTATTTTATTACGAGTAAATAATCAATTTGACTCGAGACGGAGTCGAGTCAAATTTTATTTACGAGTATGCCACCAGTTCATTTTTTTTTACCCCGACACTTCCTCCCCCTTCTTCCAAACCCTAGCCGCCACCATGTCGCGTCGCCGCCGCCGCTATCGGTGCCGCCCGGCCGCCGACCGACGCCGCCCAGCCCCGCCGCGCCGTCGCCGTGCCGCCCCGACCAGCCCCGACCCTCATCCGGCCGCCGCGACACCGGAAACGCCGCGGCTAGCGCCGCGCCCGCTCCGCGATCGCATCGCCGATTCCGGCGCCGCCGACCGCCGCCGTCCACTGGTCGGCTCGACATCGACGAACCCCCATCGACCTTCCCCGACCAGAGCGCCGCCCAGCGCCGCCGTCATCGGCCCGATTTAGCAAACCACCGCCGCCGCGCCTGTTTTCTCCATTTTCCGGCGAGTCGCCGCCTCCGTCGGCCACGCCAACACCGAAGATGTGTCAGGCTCGTCGAGACGGTTCCAACGGTACCCTATACGGCCCCTATCCAGCTGATAGACGCTGATGGTAACTTTCGCCGGAAAACCGTCGGAAAGTCGACGGAAAACCGCTGAACCCGCCAGAAAATCGCCGAAACTCGTCGGAAAACCGGAATTGGTGGAATTCGCTGGAATTCACCGGAGCTTCCGCGGAGTTCACCCAGTCGAAACCGATCGAGCTTCGGACGCCGTAGAGCACCGAATTCGAGGTTCGAGATACACGTACGACGAAGCCCTAACCATCGCCGATTGCCGACGACGCGAGGTATAATTA
>JAVDBV010069902.1:0-10176 GCA_032619315.1 Piper longum
CATTTTCAGTGAGATGTGTGACAGGGGAATTCGACGACCGCGCTACTCGAGAGGGCGCTGGCTAGTAAAAGCGAGCTCTGGACAACTCCATTCCCAAGGGATCCTGATAGCTCCGCGCTAGAGTACTGTTAAGTACAACGCATGTCTAGACTTGTGGTTCAAAGGGTACTGAATGCGACTGCCTGAAAGTACTCGGCCTTCGTGCTCAAGTCTAAGAGTAATATGGAGGATGTAGAAGGCATAGATGAACAAGAATGAGATTTGATGCAAGACATAATAGATGAAATGGCCGAGGCAAGAGATTGATATGGAAAGGGGACGCTATCGACTTGAGAGCGGCGACTCCCATGTATGCCCTTGTGAGAGTTTCTTGAGGAAGTATATGGTTTTTTTTTAATAGGAGGGTTAGCTCTCTTGTGCCAGTTTGATATTAGTTATTTCCGGACCATTGACAATCGTTGCTGACGTTTTTCTACTATATGTAGGTGAGGATCACGATGATTGAGAGTTGTCGAGACTGCGGAGGAGTAGTACAGAATCGCACAGACATGTACTTGCCGTGTATAATGTGTAATAATTGTGTGTTAATGTTAAGTGAATGGAAATTTTAATGCGTTACATTTTGAGAAATTGCTTATGAAGTGAATAGATAAATATGAATGAATAAGGAGCATTTGAGCTCAGACTCGGCTCAAGCGAAAGTGAAAGTGATGATGATTATATGTGATTATCTATTGTCATGTTTTACATCATTTTGATAAAATACATATATATCTTTGTTGTAGACATGTTGGCCCTTATTGCACTTTCAGGGAAAACTTTGTCCGTTTTTCTATAGAAATAGATATTTTTCTTTGGATTTCTCGTTTACTGCATTCGTTCTATTTTTGTTGCATATCATGGCATGCATGTAGGACCACATTAGAACCCAAGCATATTACTCATGTCTTGCATGTTTGCATCTCCGTCTTAAGTCACCGAAGGTAGATCCGGGTTAGCTTAATTGAATCTAGTAGATTAGCAAACGGTTCGGTTGCCGGTAACACTTCTGGGTGGGTTCGCAGGCCGAAGCGGGGTGTTACAAGTTGTGTGTTGGTGACTTAGAGATTTTATTTGATGACTTGGACATGGACAGAGCTTCAAGGGATAAGTTTAGATGGATACATGGACATGGAGGACACTGACTTCGAGGTGAACTAGGATTTGTGACCGAGTTGGTTGTGGTGGAGCTGAGACCAAGACCAAACCCAAAAAGTGGGATTGGGTATTAGGGTTTGAGGTTTGGTGGACTTGGGGAGCTTCGTCGAGCCAAGGGACTCAACCACATGGTCAAGACACACCGAGGGAGAGTTTGATTTAAGCTAGAGTCTTGCATGACGTGACGAGAAGAGTTGGAATGGAACTTGACTTTCTCATTAGCCAACTTGGTGTTGGAGTGCAACTAGAACTCTAAGATGGATAAGTTTATAAAATCTATTCCTATAAAGTTGAACATGATGGAACTCTCCTAGAGGAGAAAAGAAGATGAGTTGCAGTTGCCATGGTCGATTCTTCATGTTGAGGGATTGAAACTTCATATGGGTGATTATCTACTTGGATCAAGGGACACCTTTGTATTATACAACTTATTTGCGATTCTTACTAATTGAATTGCATGTAAACATGTTCATCGTAGGGAGGATGACTTGGGGTTTTATTGGTGAGGACTATTGTGAGTGGTGATTGTTCATTATCTTTATAGTTTTTCGCATAACTAAATAGGGGTATTTGGGTTGGACGTTGCACTATAATTTCTTCATTAATTTGCATGTTTACTGCGACTTGTTTATATTGTGGACATTGTGATTGGTTTGTGAATTATCAGTAGCCGTAAACCTCATATTGTGTGTGCTAGCAATCATGTGCAATATAAGGGTTTCTGGTTTGCTTGTCGGTGCCAGGTTGCTTCCATAATTATCGTAGTATTGTGTTTTGCTGCATTACTTGTGGAATGCTGAGTGTTTATAAAGAGAAATATGCCACATAGGTCGTGATATGGGACGAAAAATTGTACCCTAGAATCAACCTTGTGACAGTTGTCCACCACCTAAGACACTACTCCTACACTACTGCCTTTTCCAAGCCCAAACCGACCCAACGCATGACCCAACAAAGTGCAAGTTGCACCGTCTCACCAAAGTGCATTAACCCTCTCCATAGTGGTAGAAACAAACCAAACCCTGGAACCGAACCCCATGCCACTCGAGTGCAATGAATTTACTCCCCATCTCATTATGCCATCCCTTAGTCCTCAATCTGGTCAAAAATTTTATAAGAGATCTCAGCCATATTGTAGCCTAGTCATTGCTAGCCGTCCCTCAAGCAATTAACTTGGCATTGCTCCACACCACTGACCACTAACCCTTTTGGAATAATTCCATGCGAAGCTTACTACAATAATGCCAAATACATCATCACTACCTAAATTCATCCACCTGGCTATCCCATTAGGACTGAACCCCACTACCTTAACCCCAACCACCACTCTATCCATACCTTCGTCTCCTTCCTTACTCTCCAACTCCACAAGGTCCTTGCTGCTGGGGTGTACCTGTGGTGGTCGAAGCAGTGCTCTATTATGAACTAGTGCAAGGGTGAACCAACCTCTACTCTATTCTAAAAGACAAAGCAATGCAAAGAATCTTTGGAACATGGCCCACCATGCTTCCCCAAAGTCAATGACCTCCCAGTTCTAAAACGTAAAGAAGACGAGGTGGCAATGAACTTCATGGGAAAAAAATGAGATGATAGTTGATGATGGAGAGACTGTCTGGTTCTTACCCAAACTTGCTAGCCAAGTTGGAGATGATGGGAAATGAGTGTGATTTGTCTATGACTCACTGAAGGTTCAATAATTCCTTGATTGGGTGGATATGTAGAAATACTGCTTTGATGATCACATCCAAAGAAGCTTAATGCCAATTGCTGATGACATCTTCCCCCTTGAGCTGGTTGAAGATGACCGCCCCTTTATCTTTGTTGATGTCTGCCCAAATAACATAGTCATGATGCAGCAGGTCCCTACCACTGCAACTTGTGACTCTATTCTAGTTGACATGTGACTGAACGTTGAGTTGAGGAGGATGTAGCGGGGAAAGAGGCTGATGCACCCCAAATGCCAACATAAAAGGCGGCCCATGCGAGTTGGAAGGTACGCCCTCCGCTCTTCTTCACTTTTTTGTCTCTCTAGCTTTTCCTCTTCCTTTTAGCTCCTCCGACTCTGGCCCATGAACAATTTAATATTTTATCCTTGAACTATTGTGGTTCCGGTCAATAGTCCTTCACCCCTGACCTCCGCCTCCTCCTTAGAAAACACCTTCCTAGTATCCTCTTCCTTTTTGAGACTCGAATCAAAACACTCAACCCCCCAACCATATCAAACAAATTCTTAGAAACTTCAATACCTTCCTTGTTCCCATTGCTGATCAATCTTGAGGCCTTCTGTTAGGTTGGTCGGCACTTGTTTCCATCACCATCCTACAATTTAACTTGAAATACATTTGAGGCTCCCTTCAAAATATCTTGGTCCCCCCTTCTTTTTCTATGCAACTTATGGAACACCACATAGAGAGCAAAAACTTGATTTCATCGATAAACTTTGTTCCATCTTGTACCTATCCACCATATGGTGGTAAATAACTCCCCAACTTCCCTCTCAAAATTAATGAAGCCTAGGCTAAACTCAACCTTCTAGACCTTGGCCACTCTGGAATGCCCTTTACTTGGACTAACAAACACTCCCCACCCACAATAATAAAAGCCAACACGATCAGACTTGATCGTGTATCCTTTTCAAACTCATGGTTGACAAGATTCCCCCATGCAAAAGTCATTCACCTCCCCCAAAATGCTTTAGACCATATCCCCATCTTCATAATTTCTAGACCTTGTAGTAGGAATAAGAATAAAACCTTTCAATTCCTTAACTTTTAGACCACTCATCCCAAGTGTGAGAACTTGTAATGAAAATTAGCTTTCATCCAAAAAGATGGCATCTTGAATTTATTTTAATTCAGATTACTAACTAAAGGGAGAAGTGCATAGAGAAGGGAGAGCGTTGTCTAAGGAAGAGGGAGGAGAGAGGATCGACCTAGAGTAGGAGAAAAATAGAATGTGTCAACCTCTTCTATTACTTTCATATTTGTACCCTTTTCCACAATTCCTTAAACATCCCTAACTAAACTAGAAAGATGATTCTACCATTAATTCTCTGTGCGGATCCTAAACGAGTTGACCTAAACAAACATAGCTATAACCTTTTACTGAAATTGACTTATGAGTCAAATTATGATCTTTGGTTGCCCGAACATATTTAGTATTACTTAAATTGACCATTTGGTTCGAAATATGTGATTAGGCTCCTGAATTGCTCATTTCCCTAACAGGTGTCCAATCGACGATTTAGACTAGGTTATATATGACTGTTTCTAATTTATTTACCATTCTAATGGTTATATCCTTTTGCTCTTCTAAGTATTAAACTCACTATTCTAATGGACATGTGATTGGCATAGACCGATTTAGCCAAACGAAGTTTCTTGTTTAACAATCATGTCCATGAATTTTAGGTTTTTACTACTAATTTGTAAAAATCATAATTCTCACTACCAAAGTCTAATTTACATGATTAATAATTTGTTCGAATTTTTAGAGAGCATAGTTTCAACCTCCAATTTTTAAAATTTTTGAACTTGTATTTTTAGAGTTATAATTTTTGGATATGATGTACTCCATTTTTCTATACTTCAAAACTTAAGGTTTTTGTTGGGAATTACACTTGGTGATGCTCATCGCCGGTACACCCCTAAGTCACCTGGTAGCACTCCTTGCTACCCAATAGGCAACCCCGAGGTACCTGTAAGTACATACTTGTTACCATGACTCGGGAAACTTCAGGAACACTCGGTGCCACTCATTGGCAACCGGTAGGGTTTCTTGGCACCCCTGTAACATTCATGTACCGTGACTTAGTAATCCTTGCACCTATAACACATATTAGGATCTGTATATTACTTCCACCTCTCGGGATAATTCCATGTAGGTGGGATACCTAGGCACAAAGCACCAAACCCTAGTATCTGGTAGGTAAACTGTAATATTCCTCCCCCACCAATGAGAGCCGATGTCCTCATCGGAGGTTCCCAATAATTAATGTGTCTTCAAATTGCTATAAGTTCACCTCCTTCTCCCAACTAGCCTCACTCCACTATTCCCCCTTCCATTTCACAAGGTACTTAGTCCTCCTATTTTTCACACTATGACCGACCACTCTATGCTCCAAGATCTTCCCAACTTTCTTCTCAAGCTGCTATCAAATAGTAGGGGGAGCTCTCATTGGGTATGAAGTCATCATGAAAAAATTTAAAGAAACTAATATGAAAAGTGGAATGAAGTTTATTCCTTTTGAGAATGTTCAATCAGTATGCAACTTACCTTACTCACTTCTCAACTTCAAAGGGTCCATCATACTTTAATACTAAAGACATGCACCTTAGTACTTCAGATACCTTGTCCCCGATGTTGAACTCTAGAGGCCTCTCGTCTTCATGTCTACATACCTCTTGATTCTCCTAGTTGCCTTGGCCAACATATCTAGGGCATCCTCATGCAACTCCTACTGATTCCTGGTAAACCTATGCCGGACAACACACTCCACTCCCTTGTATAAGAATTTCTTGTGGTATAAGATGTTGATGATCCATAACAACCTCGAAGAGACTCAACCTTGTAGCTGAAGATTAGTGCAAGTGGTAGAAAACTGCACCATATCAAGTAACTCCATCCAGATCTTCCTACTGGCGGTCACAAAATGCCTAAGACCTCTAGTAAGGCATTATCCTTTCAGTCAAGCCATCAGACTGAGGATGATTAGTTGTAGAAAAGTTAAGATTGCTCCCCAACAAACCAAATAATTATGTAAGGGCTGCAACAGATCTACCTCTAACCTCCTCTCGATCTTATCTTGTCATCATACCAAATAAGACCGGATAAAAGCTTTAACATCACCTCCATTTTTGACTAATAATAAGACCTAGCAATCAGTGCTAGAATTCTACCTTTCCCTGGATAGCCTACCCACAGTTTGTCATGAGACTCGCCCATGAGCTTTTGACTCAATCAGCCTGTGTGTACGTGGATATGAGCTTACTAGCATATATCAATCCATCATCCAGTCAATACCTTCTAACCAGTCTATCACCTATTCGATCCACTAGCTTCTTGTAGTCAAAGTCCGATTTTGCCAACTCCCAGATCTGCTCTATTAAATCAGTTTCCACCCTAGATATAGCCATAATCAACTCCATGTTCTTCCTGCTAAGTGCATTAGTCACTTGTTTAAATTTCCCAGGTTGATGTGGCCACTCAAAATCATACTTGGCTAGAAATTCTTCATACCTTTCATGCTTCGGTGATAATTTCTTCAGGGTCTTGAAAAAAGTGCTAGCAACATTGTTTGTAATTACAACAAACCTCAAACCCAATAAATAAACTTTCCAAACCTTGAGACAATGTACCATTCTAAGAATCTCCTTCTCATGGGCTTAATACTTAGTCTCGGCCTCCTTCAACTTCCAACTCTCAAATGTAATTGGATGCCCAACTTGTTTGAGGCATCAGTCACCACCTCAAATGACTAATCAAAGTCCGACAATCTCAGAACTGGCTCCGATGAAATAACATCCTTCAATACATCAAAAACTGACTCGTACTATTTTGTCAATGCCCAAGATTTGTCATTCCTCATCGTGTATTCAAAGGTGACCCTACCAAAATGTAATCTTGAATGAACTTCTTATAATAATTGGCCAATTTCTTAATAATGATCCTTTATTTCTCAATAATGTATTTAGTTCTTGAATTTTTCACTTTTCATCTTCGTAGTTATTTTTCACTTATTTATTAATGTAGATCCCTTCCTACAAACGGTATCCCATTGGAGTAATAATTAATAAATTAATAAAAGAGAAATAATTGTTAAAGAGAGAGAGAAACAATAGTAATATTATGGACAATAATCATAAATAAAAGATAGAGAAGGCCTAAATCAAATGGGATAAAGTTTGAGTGCCTTCTATTTGGGGGCCACCATCTCATCACACTAGACTAATAATTAGATATTTTCTGTTATAAAAAAATCTTTAGAAAAGCTTCAAATTATGCATAGATAGTAAAAAACAAATACACAAACCGAATAAGCAAAAGTAACAAGATCATTTTGGTTATTCATTTTCATGATGGAAATTTGTGCATAGGCACACACTAAAATAATTAATACTCAGCTTTTAAAAAAAGAAAAATAAATGGGGAAAATATTAAATTTTGATACTGTGGAGAGCATGTTTAGTAAAAATCAAATTCCTTTTTGAATGAACAATAATGGTTAAAATCCAATACCTAATTGAGGGAAAATAAAAGGAACATAGAATATGGAAACATAATCATATATTAACGAATATAAAAAAAGTCAATCTAGGCAATGAAACTAAACACATATTTAAACAATTAGTATTCAATTTTTTTAAAAATAAAATTAATTGAGAAAAAAGATCAAATTTGGAATGGTAAAACTCAATTACCAAACCAAATAAGCAATGATAATGCAAAATTTTTGGTACGGATAATATTAATTCTGAATTTTTTTTTTCAAAAAAAACAAAGGGAGGGGGGGGAATCATCAAATTTGGAATGACAAAAATCAATTTCCAAACTGAATAAACAATGATAAAGCAAACATTTGGAATGAAGAAAAGATCAACGATATATTACGGGGAAGAGAACATGCATAAAGGAAAGAAATATTAATAATAGAAACATACCACCATGACTTTTATAATTTCTGAGGCAAAAGTTTTAGGAGAGTTGAAATTTCTAGAAGAAGTCTCCAAGAATTTAAATTTGGGAAAAGGATGTCATATCTATAAGATGAAATGAGATGTAGGGTCGTTTGGATAGGGGTGTGGGGATGGGGGAAATATGCGACATTTCGATGTGCATGTAATGATTCTTGGGGCAATGTATGAGAAGGTAAGTAAAAGGTGGGGTGGGTCAATATGAGCGAAGGACAAGAAGGAAAAGAGTGTAGCGTTTGATTAGGGGTGAGGGAAGGTGGGATAGATGCAAAGTTCCAGTTGTGTGCAGGAAAAGATTGTCGGGGCAATGTGAGAAAATAATCTTTATCATTATATAGAAGAAGACATGACGAATTTGTTCTTCCACTTGCCCTGGAGGAAGTGGAGGAGGTGCAACCATTGGAGGTTGATCAGTTTGATCACAAACCTAAAGAAAATCAGCAGGCTGCCGAGGCGGTCCCTTTGGTCCGCTGCAATGCCATTGCTGTGACAAGTCTGGATTCAAATGATCTAGTAGTTAACTCACCACCAAACAATCCAGCCATAGGAGACTAGTTTGGGGAATACATCCCTAGCACGTCTAATAAGGAACTCACTTTGTCGTATGACTGTACCATCCCTTCTTTGCCACCCCAACGCTGCAACTATCAAGTGATGCGCCGAACCATGCATACCAATGATGAGTTTTATTAATTTCTCTACTATTACAAAACTATATGTTCTTATTCTTTTTTGGATTTGCATTAATGGTTTGGATAAATTAGACTATTTGGAATGTGCGTTTCTTTTATTGGTGTGAAGTGCTTGTGAGAAAGAGGATTGAAGTCCATGGGTACCTGGGGTCGGGCTTTCATGCACTAGTAGCAATTTTGACGAGATATCAATTCCTAAAAACACAAATGCTTGGCATGGAAAGGTTGAGGAAGTACATATAACATAGATATATCTAACGTGTATGTGTATGTTAAAGATTAAGAGGCAATTGTGTGTGGACAAATTATAAATTGACATTGTTTTGTTTGTGATTTGATCAGGGTAGCATCGTTCCAACATGCAAGATATGTAGTGAGGGACTACCTAGTGCAAACTGTGTCCACCATGAACGTCTTGGTGAATGATACTACCAGTGTGTACAAAGGCTAGAGAGGAATTGCCATTTTACCGCCATCAACCTAAAGAGTGGCCTCCCACTATCCCCATTGATCCGAACACTGGGAATTGACTCCTCGGATGTCTTTCAATCCCAAATACACAAGGTCTATAATATATGTCTGTTCCTTTTTAAACTTTCTTAGCCTGCATTTTATAAAATACATAAACAAACTGATTGTATTGTTTGATACTTATCTATACAGGATAGTCAACTTAAAAAAAATAGTTGAAAATAGTTGGAACTTAATATTTGGAAATAATTTGGTTAATATATTTTGCTTGATGTTCTGATTTTGAGTCGCGTGATATATATTCCTTTAATTTGGATGTCTAACTATGGACTTTTGATGGACTTATTTTTCATTATACTACATTTCTTAACTTAATTATCTCTTAATACATGCAAATCCATTTTTTGTCCATTAAAAAAATTATTGATAGATACTTAACTTAATTATCTCTTAATATTTTAACCATAATGTAATGATTTAACCTAAAGTGCAAACTAATAAGTTTAAGTCATCTCTTAAAAAATAGCTAACCGAAGTTCTATAGTTTATTCTTACTAATAAATTAGATCTTATACATTAGGTATTGAATGTTGGGTTAACTTTGAGGGTCTTACAATCCACTCATTTTAGATAATTTCATCCTTAGTATTGTTTTATTGGTCGTAGCTAACAGCCTAGCACACGTCTGGTTGAGCCCAATATCTAATATGGAACTAGGTTTACTTTGATATTATGTGTAATAACCCGACCCAAAGTATAAAATATTGGATCTAAATAATTTCTTTAAAAATGGTTAACTAAAGTTGAAGATCTATGGTCCATTCTTATTAATAATCAGATCTTGACAAAGTATTAGATGTGGAACTAAGTTAAGGACTTACAATTTACCTTGAACAATTTTGTCTTAAAAATTTCTACACTCGTCCACTTGGTTCTAGCCTAGCCCTCATATAATCTATCCCATGATCAAATAGAGAATTAGGTTGGCTTTGATACCATCTATGCATTCTAAAGTACAACTTCATGGGCTTAAATCATCTCCTCAAAAGTGCTTATCCGAAGTTGAAGATTTATAGTTCATTCCCTCTACTAAACTGGATCTTATATATATATATATATATATA
>JAVDBV010069912.1:0-12130 GCA_032619315.1 Piper longum
TTATATATATATATATATATATATATATATATATATATATATATATATATCCCACATGCCACGTCCAATATCCACTGTGATATATTTCCTAATAAAATATTGCGGATGGAATTTCGACTTTCAAAAGTTTAAACCAAAACATTTCCCTCCTTTTGCTTCCCTCCATTGCTAGTCTATGTCCTACTGGGGCAATCATTGTTATACAAGTGGGGCTGGAAACATATATGTAGAACTGCGAGAATTTAGCATGTAACATATGTGAAATATATGTGTAACATATGTGAAACATATGCACATCATGCTCAATGGGAGTCACCTACCGCTGTCGATGCACTTCTCACACATATATCATTGCGAGTAGTTGGAAACCTAACCTTTGATTTAAGTTATTTTGACTTGGGTTCACCATAATAAAGTGATGACATGGCAGGGTTCCAAAGTAACATTTGGTACGATAACCACATGCACATGCATGGTAATTATGATGCTTATCTATATTTCAGATTTTTTTAAAAAAATCATTTCATTATGTATGCTTAAATATAACTTTTTGAAATTTAGATTTTGACAAATTATTAATTGACTAATTATATAGTGATTTAAGAAAAATCTATATGACAAGGTTCATTGACTTGTTAAAAATTTTCACATTCCAACAGTTGTCTTCCATTCTACACAACTAGCCAATATTCAACCCTTTCTTTCATAGAGCTAGCTTCGATGCAGAACAACTTTTGTATTTAATGACTTATTAAGAGTTGATTTAGAGGCTTGTTTGGTGTCGACTAAACTAGGATTTTATTTGCTTGCTTAGTAGGAAAGGTTTTCTTAGTACGAAAGGTTATCTTAGTAGGGACGGTTTCCTTAATATGATGAGAGGCTATGAAGGGTATGATTGTGATTTCAAAATCTAAGGAAATCTATGAAAGAAGCTGATCCCTCCCTTGGAGAAGACAGATAAATTTGTGAAAAAAAAGTAGCTTGGAGCTTGTTTTAGTTGTTTGTTATCATCACCTCTTTCTCTTTCTTCATTTACCTCCTAAACCCATTACTTTCTCATCCAGTCTCTACCTGTTTGATGATTATAGGCTTCTTCTATTTGCTGATCATCATTTTATCCAAGTCCTTATCTTTGAACAGCACCAGAACCTTTTCGTAGCATCTAGCAGTGAATATAGTCTAAAGAAGAGCAGTTGATGTTGAGTCTTAAGCAAACAGTTTACTCTCTTTGCAACCTTCTTCAAAAAGAGCCCACAATTTCAAGTTCCAACAATTTCCAAAACAATATTCTTCTTAATGACACCAACCAACAACACTTCTATCAAAAAGTTAAGTAAATTACAAAACTGACAAAACCGGCTTCAAGCGCCAAAAGACAAAGATCTTCACCACTCTGGTTGATAACAAAGTCAAAGATCTACTTCATGTCATTAAGTAGAATATTATCTTAAAATTTTTTGCAATGAATGGGAGTGAATACTATTTGAAAGAAAGCGCTGACACTCCATTTGACTTGATCACAATAATCAACGCTTTCTTATATTCACCCCCATACATTGCAAAATCTTCACCACTTGCTGCAAAAGGGTTATTTAGAAACCCAGCCTCAAAGAAAAAATCGGTAGAATGTTGACTTCCACGTTCTATTCCTGAAACCAACCCTCCTATATCCGGCTTGGGACCATGAACACAAGAGATCAAGCAACAGAGCGTAAGAGTTATGGGCAGGGGGAGTTTGCTATCAATTCAATGGGGCAAATATGAAATTTTATCTCATTAAAAAATGGGAAAAGTAGAGAAAAGGTGATCCTATTAAAAATACTTACCACATTAATCAAGTTCTTGGCTTCCCTCTCTACTTCATTAAAAACATCTTCTGCATGAACCCTCTTTATACGTCCCTTCCAAGAAGATTCCATGCCCTCAAAAAAGTCATCAGGAATGAGAGACGATGAAGTTATACTTTGATCTGTTTCATCATGCAAATATATAATTTCTCCAATTCTCTGAGAAACAAGTTCACATTCATAAACCTGACGAGAAAGTAGACAAAGTCATTGGTGTTGAAGGAACGGAAAACACAAAAGCTTGAAGAACAGGGTAGGAAATCTATGCAATCTACTCTAGCAACATTAAGATAGGAAAATATGGACAAATACAAAAAATATAAATAAAACTGCACCATAGAAAGTATAAAGGTTGAAGCATTAAAGAAATTACGTTAAAATGATGATACATATTACTATATGAGGTAGAATGCAACACAAGTTACTTACAATACAAAGGATAAATAAAATTTTGACAGGAAAAGATGGATGTCAACATGATCTTAAAAGCAATAACAGAAAGAGGAAATCAAAACACAATCCCATCATTTAAGCTACATTCAGTATTTTAATATAAAAAATTTGAGAAACTACAGCATACATTACTACACGCTGTTAAAAAAAATAAATGAGTGCAGGATGCACCAGCAGTGAAGCTCGTATACAGCGAAAAAAGAAAGCCAACACAACCACCTACTACAAAGGTAAAGCTTCAAAAGTAAGCTAAAATTTCTCTCCAAGCAAAACATCCCCATTTCCATACAAGGAACTGATGTCAAAAGTTTCTTTAATAGATTGGTAAATGAAAGCCCTAATGAATTTAATACCCAGAATTTCAAGTTCACGACACCATCACCACCTTATCCAGGAAGGCCAGGTCAGCAGTGTGGTTTTATATTTTGAATTTATTACCCTCACATTCATATTCGTTCCATGAAAACCCATAGAATGAGTTCTTATGAATTAATTACCTTCAAATTCATATTCATTCCATAAAAATATACATATTTTTTGTCAAATACCTGTGAAGTCATCCATAGCATGGCCACCTCCCACAACCAGCCTATTGATCTAGAAGAGAGAGAAGACTTGTTCCACAAGAAGATCAATAATCCTAAATTTGATCAAGTCTATAAGAGGGAGAAGAAGGGTACAAGACCGACTCCATCAGAAGTCTTAGTTACTTATTTCACTTTTAGTTGAGCCGTACTTTTAGTCGGAGCTTGTTTCCTGTTTTAGTTTCTTGTTCTAGTAGGAAACTTATATTAATTTGCTGCTTTAGTTGAAGTTGAGCTCCTAGTTACAGTATTAGGAGAGTTTTTTTCTATATAAGGATTCATGTAATATAACTTTTCAATTCAGTTTTCATAAATAAAAACTAGTTAACACTTGTTCTCGTTATTTATTTTCTTCTTCTTCAAGCATTGAAGAATTAGAAAACCCGTAGGAGAAGGTGTCCAACCTGATTTCTCCGTTACAAGCAAGGACGCATCAATACCCTTTATTAGTCGCCAAATGAAGATTGTATGCAAATCTATAGAGAATTATAACCGACTGGGATACAACATGAGCTTCATTCCTCTGAACAACATAAATTGGTCGGTGCCTAGACTACAGCATGACAAGGTGAGTCATATTAGCATATTAATTGACTAGAAACAGCTTAGGTTCCTCAGATTAGGTAATCAAACTAATCCTGAATGGTATAACCAACAAAAATAGCAAAGCCGACCTCACATCGAAACAAAAAATTGGACAGGAACTGACCCTTCAGATATTTATTCAGACTTGCCAGAGGGAATGTACAGATTTACAGAAAACAAGTGTCAAGCCCTCTAGCTAATTTTTCCCTTTCTCTGGCCAAGCTAAAAAAATCCCATTGATGTAAGTCACAATGCTCTATTATTGGCCACTGTCAGCATTTTATGATCTAGATGAATTTCAATTTATTTCTCCCAAAGCATTATTATGTTTTGCATTTTTTTTTATTAGTGTGCAGCAGACTAGTCATTTCTGTCAACAAGGAAGGAGAAGAAGCTAATAGTAATATTCATTGGAGCAGTTATATAACATACCAAGGTCTCATAATCAACTTTCAGTCCAGTCGCTGCCCAAGTGGGTTCCAATAACATATTAAGCACACCATTGAGCTGCATATTTTTGTGCATGAGCAATATTTCTTCAACAACATTCTTTATCTTCATAAATTCAATATGATTAGCCTCCTTGGACTCTAGCAATTTCACAAGCTACAAAAAATAAGGAAACACGGGTTTCAGTAAAATAGACAAAATATTCCCACAGATTTATGCTACAATAAATTGCATGTTTTTATAACATGCCTATTCCATCTTTGTTGGATCCTGACATTAGAATTGGGACACCTATCCATTACATGGTAAAAAACAGTATAGTATTTTTGGTTATCATTTCTATGTGATAAACAGGCAACAATAAACGAAGCAAGTTGACTTCAAAAATTTCTTGTCAGACATTCAACAAGATTATGGACATTCAACAATTGCAGCATGCTGATTGAAAAACATTTAATACTTATAAAATTCAACTCATCCATGCAAAAAATGTGATTATTATGTGCTCTTTGAAGCTATGGTGGATCAGCAGCATGGATTTTTATACTGCTAAATTATATTTGTACGTGCAACACCAAGAAAAAAGCTGCACGTTTAAGTGCAAATAGCATATCAGCACCCATTAAATGTCCGCAATGGCAATTTCAAAATCTCAATAATTCATGGGTGCTAAAATTCATGCAAACATTTACATTGATAGAGTCTTACAGCTAATAAAGTTTGCAAGACCTTAGGGCTGAGTATTTTCCTACATGTTTATTTGAGAGATGACTTTTCCTCAAGCAATTTGTGTGAAAGGAACATTGAGATGATTCAAATTAACATCATCATGTATCTTCCTTAATTATAGGAACATGCATCATGAGATGATAATTTGAGAAACATGACATAGTCCAGCTTCAATCACAAAGTAGGCAAGTAAAAATCCAACTTCTACATGGACACAAGACCAAAGCATAAGGGCATATTGTCTTAATCCAAGCCAAAGGGTAACCAGTGTATGACATCCCCACTTTGGTTCACAACAGCACATCACGGGGTCCACGAAACAATGAAGCAATGTCTGGGCAATTGCGGAAGAGAAAGGTACCTTAAAGTGGAAGAACCTAGTAACCAATCCCTCGTCTGTTTCTCATAGGGCCCCATACAATGGCTTAAAAAGATCGATGTATAATAACGTCAACACTTAGGTTCCCAAAATTGCTAGATGAAAATTGCGAATAGTGGAAGAGGAGGGACAATTTTGTATTAAATGCATTAATAACTTCACCACCCAATAAAGAGGGAGTGTGAGCCATAACCAATAGATGAGCTTACGTTCCCAAAAGTGCTATATGATTATTGTGAATAGTGGATGAAGAGGTGACAATTTTTTATCAAATGCATTAATGAATTCCACCACCCAATAAATAGGGAATGTGAGCCATAACCAATAGATGAGAACACCCTTGATATGCAGTTTTAGCTAAAGATTCTTATTTAAATTTTCATGAGGGAAAGATTGTAAGCGTATTTTTCAGAGTACTTGGATCATTATAGTAGCCCCCCTCAGTGAAGAAACATTATACTTGGATCATTATGTGTATTTTTACCAACTTTTTTTTATTGAATATCACAATATGAATAGTGATCTGGCCCAAGCGCAATCTCAAAGGCCTAAATCATCTCTTCAAAATGGTTAGCCCAAATTGAGGATGTACAAGTACACTCCTAAAATATTGAATTTTACCTTAATAGCTATTAGATGGGGGACTGAATTTTAGAGAACTTGCAATTTATACTTTTAAGAAACTTCAAAATTCCTTTCTTTGTTCCATGGGCCTAGCCCATGTTGAATCTAGTCCAATCCACCATCCTATATGGCACAAGGTTGGAAATGTAACAACCTAACCCATATGCAACATAATGAGTCAAATTATTTTTTCAAAAGTAGTTAACCAAAGTTGAAGATTAAAAACACATCCCCATTAATATACCATATCTTATCTGGGTAGATATCAGATGTTGGACTATTTTGGTGACATCTTACAATATAACATTTTAATAACATTTCATTTCACATGATCATGATCAATTAAGTTAATACTGTGAATAGTAAAACTAAGTCAAATTTATAAAGTTATCACTAATAATATTGACAAAATTAAGAATATGCTAGCCTAGTAATTAGTATGTTCTAGTGTTTGTGTTTCAAACAAAAATAATCAACACAATATTAATGAACCACAAAAACAAATGTTCAGTATATTAAATTCTTGTAAATAAAACTAAATGTATCATCATACAATCAATTTTTATTAGATTTAGTTTGCTCATGTCACGATAATGGATCAAGTTTTCAAAATGTATTTAATATAAAATAGACAAACTATAATCAAATGGATTTGGTGGATAATTTTGTATCAATTACAACATCAACACTCGCAATAAATATCTATTCTCTTTCATTTTTTTATAAAGTTAAATTTCATTGAAACTCCCCAAAGGGGAAAATAAAATGTATCAAATTTTATTTTTCTCTTTTAAAAATTTTTATTACTGTTTTTTTATATAAGTGTACCAAATCTATACGATCAGTTAGTATTTTCTGCTTACATATCATTTCTGTTAACCAAAGTAAACCATTACAACTCTTGTATGAAAACTGTACCAATATATTCATATATAAAATGCCTTGGAACATCATACCATAAATGGTTGGTAACTGAATACATGTTGAACCAAGCCATTTGAGATATGCTAAAATAGCTTTGCATGAGACAGAAGAGGTTCTACTTTAGCTTTATTAGGGCCTAAAAAGTACCTCCCATTTCTTTGTGCCGTAATAGAACAATATTGAGAACTACAGGCAAAAGTCAAATGTTAATTTGCTTCACGATTATGCTAGGAATTTCCATGATGTTTTTGACTCCTTAGACAATCGATTAATTGAATCTCAAGCAATTGGAAATGAAGTTGAAAGATTCTTCAAGCATTATTTCTCTCCATCCTCCACTACTTTCCTAGTCATATATCATTCGGCATAAAGTTGTCTAATGAGCAATCTTCTACTCTTAAACTCCCTAACAAGCTCCTTGATCATATTTTCATGAGTTTGTCAACTTTCCTGTCGATGGGAAAGGCTGGAAGCAGTGGTTTTCACAATGTCAATTGGAAGAAAGTGTAGACCATTCAATGAGGAGATCTTAGAGTTCGTAACTTTTTAAAAGTTAATTTTGCATGTCTTGGAGTGCTCTTTCAGAGAGTGCTTACTAATTAAAAGAGTCTTTGGATTAAGCATATTTGTGGTGTTTACATTCAAAACAATTCCATCTAGTTTGCTATGTCCTGCTCTTTATCTCATGCTAAAAATTGCATTCTCTCCATGAGGGTAGATTCCTTTCAGGCTGCTTTTATGAGATTAGTGATGGTAGCCTCATTCACACTTGATCCTCTAATGGATCATTTTCTTCTCCTGCCAAAATTTGAGAACAGAACAATAACAAAACTTGGTGGTGTTCTTAGTTAGACTCTGTCTTAGACAATTGTTAATAGATCTTGGGCATTTCCAGCAAACACTTTGTCTACCGAAAAGGCTTTGGCCTTTTTAAATCAATATCCCATCCATCACTGAATCTTGTGACAACATTGATTGGTTGAATAGGAACATTGCTAGAGTTTTCTGCATGCTCTTAGTGATCGTGTACCCTGACATTCTCTTCGGTGGTTCAAGCACAAATCAAACAAACACACTTTTATTTCTTGGCTCATTATGCCAATGGGATTTCAACAAACAAAATGTTCCAAAATATAGGTTTCCACCTTGCCACCTGGTGATCCTTGTGCATGGAATAAATTGAAACTCGTGATCATCTATTCTTTGGGTGTTTGTACATTCCACATGTATGGAGCCAAATCCTTTACAAATGTAACATTCTGCATTTGGTACTTTCTTTCAATGAAAAGGTTGATTGGCTGCTCACTTGTGTGTTCAAAATCCATATCTAGCATTCTTGTAAAGCTTCTCTTCATCACCCTTATTGTCTATATTTGGTAAGAATGCAACAAGATAAATATTCCATGTAACAATAGACTCTTATTTCATCAATCCATCTCCAAGATTCAATTAGCCTTTTTTGGTCTTAATTACATGCAAAAAGTTTTGGACAAATGCAACTTTACAAACTTATGCATGTAGTTTTTCATTCCTCTTGAACTAGTTGTGGCTTAGGCTGCTTGCAATTTTTCCCTTTTGGGTTGTGATTGAATTTTAACATCATAAAAAAAGCCCTGTGAGGGTTGATGGAACACTTAGAGCAGTGAGGTCGCCAATTCTAATACCTACCTAAACAAGTGTATGCTCTTGATTATGAGACAATATTATAAGAAACTCTATAGTATCATTTATTGTCCAAGATGGAACCAAATGTATGAACTTTTGGAGCTTGAATAGAGTGAACAATATTGTTAATTCTACAACAAACTAATATTGTTAATTCTACCACAAACTAACATAGTTCGACTTCAAAATACTTGAAAGTAAATTATATAGTCAGAGTATATAATAATAAGGTTCCATAGCCAAGAGCATCCACCCAGTCAAGTGGGAAATGTAAGAAATAGTGCCATCATGAGCATTTATAAACTACCACCACTATGATCTTATCATACCTTTTGATGAAAGGTTGAACTTATCAAGTGATGGTTACATGAAGGTTGTTCTCATCTAGAGGAAGTAACAACTAGTATCTTTCCAAATTGGTTCAAGTTTCCCTGAAGATATTGGCGTGGAATCTGCTAAATCATGAATGCAAGAATTATCCCTCTCCTATTATTTGCAGTCTACATCTTACATCAATGGTTACCAAAGTGTTACGTCATACATTATGTTGTAGAAGTCTCAAATTCGATCAACTCTTGGGTTCTTCCACTTCAAGAAACATTCTTTGTCCTCGATTTAGCATTCGTTGGTTGTTAGCAATAATGATTGTGCCATAGTATCAATAGGGGATGTCAATATCTCAAAGTAAATGAAAAGTTGTGTTTGTGGTTGCATGGAAGTCCTACAAGGCTCCATTCTGATTGTGTAATCTTAAGAATAAACAAAAAAATGGGTTGATGCTCCTTATGCACAGAGAGAATCTAAACGAGTAGAAAGGGGGTCGACAAGTAAAATTCGTTTAAAATTTATTAATCAACTAAGACAACTTTGATTACAATGGCAGAAAAACTCGATTCTTCTTCTTCCACCTGATACCCAAAGGGTACTGGGATCCCAAACTAGGATCCATGCAATTACAAATGACAAAATTTTAGATGGCCAAATGCCCTTCTCGACACTTTCTCGACGCCAACCCTCCTTTTTCAGGACAGAAGCATTGGCAATGTTGTAGAAAAACCCAATTATTTATGGAAAAACCTAATGAACCAAAAGCCTAAGAACTTTCTAATTACCCTAAAACTTCAATCCACAACTTAAACAATTCCTTCAAAAACCCTGAAAAGTCATGATATTAACAATATAAGACCCAAGTACTAAATACAGCTAATATGCATCATGCTTCCAAGTTATCACCCATCTCCTCTCTAAAAGAGCACACAAAAAATTTTATTTTACTTCACATCAATAAAAAATTTCTTGTGTAAATAAATGCTGACATAACGTGGAAAAACAAACCTTTGCTGATGATATACAAGTAAACTCTGGAATTGAACAACTAATGTCACTCATCAATCTGCACGATGCTGCCAAACAAATTCTTGTCTTAGTACAACAAAGTACACTGTGAGAAAGTACTTGAATTTAACAAATAAAAAAAATGCATTTATCAACAATTTAACTTTAAATGTACAGCAGAAACTCATTGAAAACATATTTTCATTATAATTGTTATAGTTGTTACCATGATCATCATCTATACTTTACCCTATTTCATGTTACATGAATAAAATTTCTGTAATTCCACCAAGATTTTTTAAAAAATTCACATACAATGCAATCCATGGAGGTATTGGGAAAATTAGTGAAGGGGTGCTTGTAAATTATCAAGATGAGCTATTCATCTACAAGAAATGAACCCCATCCATATGTTTGCACTTCAAATTGCTCATTACAAATGGTTTTAAAAGAAAGGACCGTAATATAAATGAGTCCAGAATTGGCAATGGAAATGGTTCATGGGTATTTCTATGGAATTGGCAATGGCATAAACACATTCACCTGGCTCAACCCTTAGCTAAACCACCGCCCCCTCATCCAAAGATTCAGTAATAGAACAATTGCTATTCTTCGGGGAAGCACTTCCCACACTATTAAACAATCTATTTAATATTATTGATGGTTCTTGGGCCCTCACATCTGATACTACAAGTATTGAAGAAGCCTTAAACATTCTAAATGAGAATATCCCCTCATTATCAAATGCTGAGGATTGTAGAAAATAGTTAGGATTAGTAATATATCTCGTGTGGCTGATATCTTCGCTGTATGGTTAGGGTTTATCTACATTTGTTATGCTCTACTGTAATCTCCTGTCAGCAGGAGTTTGTTAGGATGTTACAACTGTCCTAGCTGCTAGAATCATTATCTCAAAATCCTTGAGTTGTGGGACTTTGTGAACAACATTATTTTTGTAAATATCATGTACAGACCTATTGTTTGAGTGTGTCTTCTCAGGCCGATAACACCAGGAAAACAGTGTGTTCCTAATATGATACTTTCTACATGGTATCAGTAGGTTGTGATCCTTGCGAACTGTGTTTTTTCTAGTGTTGTCCTTGCTTTGCTTTGTTCGTTATGGACAAAGGCAAGTCTCTATCTACGCCTGCCCAAGATGCCTCTAATGCCTCTGATCTGCCGCCTACCATTGCTGATTTACTTGCTGGCTCTTCTATCACCACCACTAAATTGAATGGCAGTTCTTACTTTCTTCAATAATCTGCCTCTATCACTCCCTACCTTCTTTCTAAAGATAGGCTCCATTACGTGGAGGCCATCCCCCCCTCAAATCCTGATGCTAAGTGGATTTGTGAGGATGCCCAAGTTCGCAGGTGGCTTTGGAATAGCATGGAGCCTCATATCAGCTTTGATGTTGTCCTCCTCAAGACTGCTCACGATTTCTATGCATCAGTTGCTAATTCTTTTGCGTCTAACAAAAAAGTATCGTATATCTGAATTGTACGATGAGATATTTAGGTAAAAACAGCAAGGACGATCATTAAAGGACATTTAGATTTGTTAAGGGTCGTTGGGAGAAGCTTGGCTAATATCAGCCTGACCCAAAAGATCTTGAGACCTGGAAACATCAACGGGAGCAGCTGAAGGTTGTCTCCTTCCTTGCTGGCCTTGAACCTTCCTATGCATCCTCAAGAAATAAGTTTCTCTCTGTGGTTGAGCTGCCTTCCCTTAGTGTCACCTTTTCTCTACTATCTCATATTCCTATTGATGTTGATGATAAAAGTGCCTCTGACTCATCTGCCCTAACCACCAACAGTCAGTCCTCCTCCTCCTCGTGGTAGGGGGTCGAGGTCGAGGCATGGGTGCTGTTCATCTAGGCTAGGTCATGTGGAGGATAAGTGTTGGAGCAAACATGGGAAACCTGATTGGGCTAAAGCAGCCTCTTCGAATTCTTCTACTTATGCTTCTTCTCTTGTTGCTGCTGCCCCCAGTGACTCCTCTCCACATCTTGTCGGTAACACTGTAACTCTCATGAGGACTTTCAGAACTAGTTAAAGCTTGCTCATGGTGACACCTCCCTCCCAACCACCTCCAAGGCTTGTCTGCCTACTCACAAGCCTCCTTTTAATTGGCTAATTGATTCTGGGCTTCAGATCGCATGACTGGTAACCCATCTTATTTCTCTACCTTTACATTTTTCAATCCTCCCAGGAAGATCATTCTAGCTGATGGTAGATCGACTCCTGCCCTGGGTCAAGGACAAGTTCCACTCACCAACAGCCTATTCTTAGATGATGTTCTCCTTGTCACCACCTTTCCTACCAGTCTTCTCTTTATCCAAAAGATCTGCTCCTTCTTGAACTGTTCGGTGTTTTTTACTAAATTCATGTGTGTGTTTCAGGATGTGAGTTTTGGGCTGGAGATTGGTCATGGCGACAGTAGGGACGGTCTTTATTTGCTGCATATGACAAAGGCAGCTAGCAATAATGTGGTGGTAGCCAGTTCCAGAGATGAGAAAATCGGCCGAGTCGGATCGGACTCGGCCGATTTAAATC
>JAVDBV010069913.1:0-20445 GCA_032619315.1 Piper longum
CCAAAATGACATGCTCTATAGCTAATAACCCACCATAATTACCCAATAACGTGTCCTAATGCGTTAATCGTCCTAAAACTATTTCTACGATCAAATTCGTAAAAAGAAAAATCACTGCATACTTTTATATATTCTGATAACTTGTTTATCACCATATTTTCTACGTTATCATCATACATTCAAGTACACTTAACTCATATCGTTCATAACTCACTGCTGGTCACGACTCAGCATGTGGTCTATGAACTAACTCGACTCGAACCGACGGTTGAACCGACTGGTTCGCTATAATAAAACCCTGACTCGAGTCACGGGTTTTACATAGGTGGTCTTCATCTTAAGACACCGAGAGTAGATCCGGGTCGGCTTAACCAAATCTAGTAGCTTAGCGAACGGTTCGGTCGCCGGTAGCATTTTCGGGTCGGTTTAAGGGTGAGCCGAGTCGGGGTGTTACAATACAAGCTCTTCTTTAGTTTACAATATGAGCTTCTCCTTACCCTTACTTCAAATCCTTCTAGTTGTTCAATGTAGATAGTTTCATTAAGATCATCACACAAAAAAACTCTCTGCACATCTAGTTGCTTGATTTCCAAATTCAAAGTAGCAACTAAACCTAAAACAATTCAATACAAGACATCTTAACAATCAGAAGAAAAATCTCATCAAAGTCAATACCTTTTTTTTTTTTTATCGAAACCTTTTACAACCAACCTTACTTTGTAACCTTTATTGTAGACTATTCTCCTCATACTTGATCTCGTACACCCACTTTTTCTTTAATGTTTTCCTCCCATCGGGAAGAACCGACCTAACCAGAATCCTAACCGAATCGAATATTTTGGTTCGGTCGGTTCGGGTAACTAAATAACCAAATTAAATAATAAATTATACAAAATAAATTTGTTTATATAATTAATTGAAATTATATTATTATTTTAGTGGACATAATCATTTAAAAAGTAATTATGTATATATATATCATATTAAACAAATAAAATTCATCATAAAAGTATTATAATATTATGATAATTAATGGAAAAGGTATATTTAATAGTTTTTTTTAAAAAAAATCGATTATTTCAGTTGATTCGGTTTGGTTTGGTTCCGAAATGAAATATTAATATGGAATTCAATCTCTTTATCAGCCAACCGAAAACCGAACCAAACTATTCCAGAATTTAACAAAATTGTTTATTTAGGTTTAGTTCAATTCTGTTCAGTTTGGTTTTATGTCAGCCAATGCTCCCCTTAATAATAAGTTAAAAAGATTGTAAAGCATATTGATATCACAAATATACCGAATTTAGTATTTTGATTTTTCTGTTTTTGGGTTGCTAGACTGTACCAATTCGTGTTTGATTTCCCACCTTTTCACAACTGACTTGGCTTTTCCCGAACCAGCTTGTCGTGCTGCTTGATACAATCGAAGTGACTGCTGGTGTCTAAAGCCGATCGATGCTCTAAACGTTAGGCCCGCAAAAATAATTATTATGGCATGAATTAAAGCAATTCATGTATTATTTGTGGATTGGGGACGTGCCCGGGCTACCCATCGTCATTTGCAAATATGAACAGGTAGCATTGGCTCAATGATTGCCCCCCTTTGCGCATGGCACTGCCAAAAAGGGCAAGACAAATCAGTGCGCCGAGGTTTGTGGCTCCGATTTGCTTACATATTTTAAGTGGTTTGTCCGAAGGTTCCCACTAATCTCAGCTTGAATACCACTGGAAAATTGATAAGGTATGTCTTTCAATTCGTCAATAAAAAGAGAAACTAGCTGGTTGCTAATTTCACACTCAGTAAAGAAACTCCCCTCCAGTAAGTAGAGAGGAATCTTGTGGCACGGGTGTAATGAATCATCAAGGAATCTAATGAAGAAGAACGGATCATAGGAATGAAAGATGAGCATTACCCACATTAAAAAAAAGCTTCCAAAAAGATAAAAAATGCCACTGTTCTTATCTAAGAGTAAGACACGGATCACTCTCTACAGAAGCTTCCACTAACCTTCGAGCTTCTTCTCCAAGTTATACGATTATAGATGGGAAACGGAAACACTGCCATTTTGAGCTAGCTATTTATTTGTTTTTCAAAGTCAATTTTGAGCTCATAATTTGATCAGCAGTGAGAAAAAATTGCCTCATCGACGAAAAATTTAGGAAAGTGGAGCTCCATACAAATGAATCATGCATTGACCTATATACATTCTCGCCCATAACCTGGCATGGTGCTATAAGCAGTCCAGCGTGTCAGATTCTTTATGGTGTTGTCCCTTCTAGAGCTCAAATGGTGACTATAAACGTTTATCAGTATCGATTTAAGGTCCCAACCAACTTTACAAGAAACTTTTCCCAGTCAATTGTATGGATGGGATTTCAATTATATATATGACATCTGCTTGAGTCCAAAATTAGACACAATATTTTTGACATTCTTAATTTCCATTTGATCAGATAGAATTGTTGATTAGATTTGAGAAATACCAAGCTGACAAGGGGGCTACATGGCTGGAATTGTCTGTCGACGTTAGACGTTTTGATATGAACTCGTCAAGCCATTCCTGTTACTTAATTTCTTTGTTAGCTCATTAGTAAGGTTGTTTTTTTTTTATGTCACAAGATGATTTCTCGATCGATGAGTTTGTTGACGTCAATACGATCCAACAAAACCAGTACATATTTCAAAGAAAATTAAAAAGAAACTTCCTTTTATTTTCTTTGTCCTACTTGTTTATTAGGAGGCCCTTGAAAAGCGCCAAAGGCCAGCATAATTGCCGCTTATACATATGCATGGCTGCCCATCAAATGAAAGTAGAAGGACCCAAGGAGTGGCTTAGAGCTGAAAACATTCGTGGGGCAGTATATACCCACATATAAAGTGACTTACCAAGTGCGTGCTGCAGAGGCCACAGAACCCA
Source organism: Piper longum (assembly GCA_032619315.1). Taxonomy (NCBI): domain Eukaryota; kingdom Viridiplantae; phylum Streptophyta; class Magnoliopsida; order Piperales; family Piperaceae; genus Piper; species Piper longum. The sequence goes on from JAVDBV010069913.1 coordinate 2,919, forward strand.
CCATTATAGTGCTCGAGATCGAACAAGCTGCAAACAATACTCAACGTATACGCTCTTATCATGTCTCCTGAGGGGACTATATATGGGCAGGGCTTTGGGATTAGTGGGGGACATGTTGAACCGCAATAGCGCATCTTAGCGCTTACGTATTTTCATAAGTGAAGTCCCACTCAGCGTTTTCCTGTACTGTAGTGGATAAATTATCAACCTTCGACGGAGACATTTTTTCTGCTCTAAGTGCGCATCGCCATTACTTTGGCTACTTCATGCTCTCTTTTCGCTTATTGGAAGATCGGTTGCATTGAACCAACACCCAGGTCTGGCTGCCAAGTTTTCACCAATGAACAAGCAAACTATATATTTCATGATTTCATGATATTGATATAAGCTTAGCCCACTAGTTCTTGACAAAAAAAAAAAAAAAAGCTTAGCCCATGAGTATGCCCACTCTCGAAGAAGTGGCAAGATAATTAACATTGTTTTAATACTCATTTAACGCCAAACATATTTTAACTTGAGATGCCTTACTCCATTATTACTCGAGTCAAATTTTATAAGTATTCTTTTTAACAATAATTCATGGTCGGAATTATTTAATTGTCAAAGTGATAAAATTCTTATAAGATCATTCACTTCCTTGAAATTTAAGTTAAATCAAGATTTAAATTAAAAGAAGTGATAATCTCTTGTAAGACCTTCCTGCCAATATAAGGCCTAATTAACTTTAAGCAAATCACTCAATTATTAAATATCCTTACAATAATTCTGTTAATTTCAAAATAAATGGGTCATCCTATTCATGATTCTCTAGTTGCTCATTGGGCTTAAGGTAAAATTTACTGTAAGACCTTCAACAAGATTATTTTTCTTATAAGAAATATTATAGGTTAGGCATTTCTCGGTTCAAAGACTTACAAGAGAAATATAGATATTTGTTTAAGATTAGCCTTACATTTATGTAATGAATCAATTTGGCGTTAACTGTTGTATGAGATTGAAAAATCCCACATCGGTTTGGGAGGAAGTAGGGGGGGAGCTCTCTCCCTATACATAGGGCTCCTCCCCTTCTTTAGTTTTTCATCACAAAGGGTAATATTAAAGTTACCAATTTTCCTTTCTACCATTGGTAATTGTTCCTTTTACCATTGATAATTTGTTCTTTCTCTCTTTGTAATATTTCTCTTTAGTGAAATATTATTTTAGTAGTGTCTGAAGACGTAGGCAATTGTCGAACTTCGTTAAATTTTGGTATTTGTTCTTGTTCTTTTCTTGTCTATTTAATAGCTATTGTCAGGTATAGTTAGTGTTAATTATTGTGCTATTTATATTACTTGTCTTGATAAAATTCTATTTAGGAGTTGGTTTTTAAACGAACTATCTTGTCTCACCAACTTTCCTGTGAATTTTATCTTGGGGTGATTTTTTAGTATAATAGTTTTCACGCTTGTCATCTAGGTAATAGTTCTCACAGTGAACTAATTATCTTTGGTGAAAATTACCCGTTTTTCACAACAATTGGTATCATAGCCATTGGTTAATTTTAGTATGCTTTGTAGTTGCGGTTTATGCTGATCTTCCACATCAGAAAAAATTTTCCCCGAGCTCTTGGTTAATTTTAGTATGCTCTGTGGTTGCGGCTTGTGCTGATCTTCCATATCATAAAAAATTTTCCTTGAGCCAGTTGGCTTTCCGCATTGAGAGCTATTAAATAGACATTGTAGCAGAAATGGCATAAACATCCACATCGAAGGAAACAACTTCTTCATATTCAATTTTGGGAAGAACTGCTGTTACAAATCTAAGATTTGTTGTGGAGATTTTTGATGGTACTGGTCATTTCAGCATGTGGCAAAGTGAAGTTCTAGATGCCCTCTTTCAACAGAGTCTAGATATTGCCATCGAAGAAAAGAAACCAGAAGATCTTGAGGAGAAAGAATGGAAGACGCTGAATAAAATGACATGTGGTACCATTCGAGCGTGCCTTTCTAGAGAGCAGAAGTATGCTTTTTCTAAAGAAACTTCTGCAAGCAAATTGTGGAAGGCACTGGAGGAGAAATTCTTGAAGAAAAGTAGTCAGAACAAGCTCTATATGAAAAAGAGATTGTTCCGCTTCAATTATGTTCCTGGTACCGCTCTAAATGATCATATTACTAGCTTCAATCAGCTAGTAACTGATTTGATAAATCTGGACGTGACTTTTGAGGATGAAGATCTGGCTCTCATGTTGTTGGGATCACTTCCTCATGAATTTGAGTTTCTTGAAACTACTCTACTTCATGAGAAGGTTGCTGTGTCTCTCAATGAAGTAACTGCTGCCTTGTATAGTTATGCATTGAGAAAGAAGGAAAAACAAGAAAACACAAGTGCAGAAGTTGAAGCTCTTGTTGTAGAGAGAGGCTGGTCGCAGAGCCAGAATAAAGGAAGAAGGGGAAGATCGAAGTCAAAGTCCAGACCGAGCAAAGATGAATGTGCCTTTTGTAGAAAAAAAGGCCATTGGAAGAAAGATTGTCCCAAGCTGAAGCATAAATATAAACTTGACAAGGGAAAAACTGCTGCAAATGTTGCTGAGTGTGATGATGCAGATTCAGACCTTTCCATTGCTGCATCAACTAGCAACTCTAGTTCATGGTTGCTAGATTCTGCTTATAGCCATCATATGATGCCTAATCGAGAGTGGTTCTTTAATTTTAAAGAACTAAATAGTGGAATTGTCTACACAGCAAATAATGCCCCTCTTGTCGCACATGGAGTTGGTTCCGTTCACTTGAGGAATCATGATGGATCAACCAGAACTTTAACTGGTGTTCATTATGTGCCAGATTTGATGAAGAATCTCATCTCTGTCGAAACCTTAGAGTCAAAAGGTTTCGAAGTGAGGGCGAAAGATGGGATAATGAGGATCATTGCTGGTACTTGATGCAGCCGTTGTAGAAATGAGGCAAAGATATAAAGGTTTGGGCTCACTATGCATCACAAATATTACAATAGAATACAAAGATTGAGAGAGTAATTTGTAAGTCCTTTATCGGAAGTACGTATACCTAATTTCAATTTTACCACTAACAAGACAATTACAACAAAATGTTAAAATAAACAATACAATAAGACACACATTTAACATAAAAATTTTTCTCAAAATGAAGAAAGAAAAACATGATTATCAAGATACAATCAAAAAATAATTACATAGGGAACAAAAACTCTCACGTAGATACAAATCAACAATGTCATAAAAAACAAAGAACGTTGAGACACATATGGATAGCTTGTAGAAGATATCGACAAGACATTTAATATAAAAACCTTTCTCAAAATGAAGAAAGAAAATATGATTATTAAGATACAATCAAAAAATAATTACACAAAGAACAAAAAATGTAGATACAAATAAACAATATCATAAAAAGAAAACAATGTTAAGACACATATAGATAGCTTGTAGAAGATATTGAAAAGACATTTAACATAAAAACCTATCTCAAAATGAAGAAAGAAAAACATGATTATCAAAATACAATCAAAAAATAATTACACAAAGAACAAAAACTGTAGATACAAATCAACAATATCATAAAAAACAAAAAATGTTGAGACACATATGGATAGCTTGTAGAAGATATCGAAAAGACATTTAACATAGAAACCTTTCTCAAAATGAAGAAAGAAAACATGATTATCAAGATACAATGAAGAAAGAAAAACATGATTATCATGATATAATAAAAAAATAATTACACAAAGAACAAAAAGTCTCACGTAGATACAAATCAACAATGTCATAAAAAACAAACAATGTTAAGATATATATCGATAGCTTGTAGAAGATATCAACAAGAGATCAATTAGAAAAATAATTGGCAATTCAAATTTGAACCCAATTAACAAAACTCTACATTAACAACTTTTTCCAAAACTTGTTTAAAAATTAATTCTCTAACTTGTTGATATAGATACCTAAACCACTATGTAAGGATATGTATTTATAGTCAAACTTGAAGAACTCTCTAATATGCCAAGTTGGAATCTCCAACTTTCAATGCAAAACTTTTCATCAACATATCCATATTATTTTAGTTTCCAATGCATTCCATATCTTCTTTTCCAAATTTGGACCTTTATCATGCCAAAACTTAGAGCATCCACTTACTAACTATGAGGGAGTATTGCCAACATCCATTTTACGAGTGAGATGGATATTTATTCTTATTAATGAATACAGAGAATTGAAAGTAACCATGATGATAAGTAGAGATTCCACTTATTATTGTTTATCTCTTCACTTAATTAAAGTATATCTTTACAATTGGAGTCGCCTATATATGATCTCTAGGATATCAGATACTATAGTCTATCACATTATTCAATGGTAGTTATTCAAAAAATTGGAGTCTATAGTTACTATTGACAAAGTTTGCCTAGAATATATATATTCATACAAGTAAATCAAGGATTGATATATACAATTTCAATAAAGCCATATATATTCTTTCCTTCTAGACACAAAATATACAATGCCCAAATATCCTTCACCAAGTCACACTTATGAAATAACTTACAATGCAATTCGAGAAAATCATGATCATATATATGAGCCACAAACGTTCGCAATTTTATTTCCCTTTCCTCAAAACTTCACCTCATAACCTATCCGAAACAATGAATGCACGTGCAACTATGCAAATTGGTACGCTCATGGACTATGTGAGCAGGTGAAAGAACTGAATTGTAGGGACTTTGAGGGGTTTTTTGGTGTCTTCCGAAGCTGGAAGACGACAGCTTCGATGTCCCAAATTACATCGCAGGTTGACTGACAGTCTTCTCAACGAGATAATGATTTTATATTAAGATTAAAAATAAAGACATCAGATGGCAGCTTTGTAATACGGTAACATAGTTAGCACTACAAGCCATTCGGACTATTTTTAATGAAAATGATGTAGAGATGAGTTGAGATTATCTCACGTCGGTTATGGATATTATTGATGACTTGTATATAAGTTAATAATACAATTTTATTTTTTGACTTAATTTTTGGATTAAGAGAGGCATATGATACCTATTGTGAGTTTTTTTTTGTTGTTTAAAATCCTTTTTGGTGATGGAGCTTGAATTGGGGTCAAAAGGGCGTAGTATTAGAGCCAAGTTTGAACTGAGTTTGCTAACGTCGATTGTGGATGTCTCCTTCATGGGTTCTACCTGATGATTTAAAGGGAATTTTCTAAATGATAAAAAATGGGTGTCGTGTGAGATTGCTCGATGATTGTTTCGAACTATGCCCGATGTGTGAAGGGGAGTTGTTGAGATTATCCAATATCGGTCGTAGATGTTGTTCGTGACTTGTATATAGGCTAATAGCAAAATCTTATTCTTTAAACTAACTTTGGATTAAGAGAGACCTGTGATACCTATTGCTAGTTTAAAGTCCTTTTTGAGGGTCAAAAAAGCCTAACAATAGTGTTGAAGCTTGGATGGGGCCGAAAGGGCCCAACAATATGGTCAGGATGCTTTTGTATATAAGAAGGTAGGATATGAACGGTAAGAACAAAACAAAGATAGTTGGCGTCTAAGTAGAAAGCTATTTGCCCATTTTGAGATCTTGTATTGATCTTGTAATTGTAAGAAGAGAAATGGTTGAGGAACAAGCCGTCGCAAGGCAAAATATGCACAGCGAGAGGATCGTCACTTGCGAAAATACAACGAATGTGTAGCTGCAACGACCACTCAAATGTTGCCTAACATATATTATGGATATGCTCTAGGATGTTATCATGTACACGTACATTTCGTCGTTGATGTTCTAACATAGTATGAGACTATATATATTAAAATATTATACGTGGCATCATCATAAACCTTGCATTGGATTATTTTCTTTCTATTGGTGCTTTGATATGATTTGTCAGTGTTTTGAATTTTAATTACATATTGTTCGTTGTTGGGAGGTTTTATTTGAAACCTCAGAACATGACGCAAATTAAACAATCACGAAATCACATGCAAGGGAGCACGCAAGGCCTAAGTACAGGTGAAAAATAAATTTAAATTAACTGTGGGCTGCCAATTTTAAAGATAGAGTCTAATTTAATAGATAATTCTCATTAAATAATAAGATATAATATAATTACTTAATGTCATTGAAATAATTATATTCTAATTTTAACTAAATGAGGAGACGAATTACTATAGTTTAATTTATTTTATTTTGTTGTATATTAATTAGTTAAAATTCCTACTTTTCATCCGAATGATTTTTAATTCCTACTTTATAAAAAATTGTAGTTTAAACGGCTAAAGCCCGCTGCCTAGTTGGAAACGCCACCGTGGGGCAATCCCTCTAGAAAGCCTAGATGAGGCAAAAAAAAAATTCTGTCGAGCTTGGATGTGGCAAAAAGTAAAAAAAAAATTCTGTCGAGCTTGGATGTGGCAAAAAGTTAGGGAAGCCCCCGATCAGTCAAAACCAGTATTCTGCACGCAAAATCAGTCAAGATAACCCCAATTGCACGTAAGCAAAATTTTTATCTCCAACAATTAGTCACATTGGATCGCAACCTCACGTATCAAACTCAATCCATTCCGTCTTGGAAAACCAGTTTTACAAGCATCCCATAATATTACCTTTCATTATTTTCCAACGTAAATTATCGAAATGCCAGGACATTATTTTTATGTTACATGACAAGGATTTATGCATAACTTTTTCTGAATAAGCATGTTTTTTAATTCGATTATCATGATATTTTATATATCTATATATGCACCTGATCCTTATATATTTAGATTCCCTGGACAACGTTCCAGAGTCCGCTAATTTGCATCAATGGTCATCATATATTTTTCTGCAAGTAATAAGGTAGAAAGTTAATTTGTTGAATAGAAAAAAGACTGATTAATGCATGCGTGATTTGGTTCCTGAGGATGACTTTGTGCTGCTTTGAAAAAAATAAGGATGACTTACTGCTATCAAATACGTAGGCAACGATTATATATACGTGGCTGTTGCGTCTTCAATGTAGCAGTCATCTCCATGTTAAAGACCAAAATTTTAGTTTTCAGCATTTTGATTTTAGCGACCTCCGACGTCTCTATATATAGCGAACAATATTGCACCTCTCTTCCTTGCCTTCTGCACGCAGATTTAAGTTATACGTATACACGCTCTCATGTCTTTCCCATATATGTGCTTAGCTTTTCATCAAGATTAAATTTTACGTTACTTCCTGGATCCTCGTTGAATTGTGGATTTGTACAGTATCGGGCTTCAATTATAAAGATGAAAGGTTTGGTCGTCTTGTTGCTCGTTCATCTTTTTGTATTAGTGCACTCTCTTAGCAATGTTCATCGTAGCCAATTCCCGAAACAGTTTCTCTTTGGCACTGCAACATCTTCTTATCAGGTATGAAACCGGATATATAATTATAAGGATGGTTGTGCGCGTTCTAAATATGAAAGTTCTTGATGCTGCATTTCATTAACCACGAATAATATAGAGAGGAATAAAAAAAATGTGATGCCCGTTTATAATGCCTATATATATTACATTTGTTCACAGATAGCTTAATAATAACAAAACGTTTCATTGTGAATCCTCCATAGGACGCATATCTTATGTTGAGTAATGTGAATTTTTCCTTCAGATTTTTATCTTGAGGATCGAAATGCTTGAATGTTGAAGTAGTTAGTTAGTCTATTCAATCACATTGCCTTTGAAAATGAATTAATATATAACAGTACAATCTATGCAAATTATCACTGAAATTATATAGAGCAAGTTTGCATGATGCAGATCGAAGGAGCCTACCTTGCAAATAACAAAAGCCTTAGCAATTGGGATGTCTTTTCGCATATCCATGGTAATAATTTTCTATGGTACAATCAATTAATTGAGATCTTAGATATTCATAAATTAACTAGCTAGCTGTCTAGACGCATATTTATATACAAAAACCTACCTCCCTAAAGTCACATATATATTTTGTTCTTCTTTCTTTATATTTTATTTTTTGACTTTGTTTTGTGGAATACTGCATATATCAGGGAAAATAAAAGATGCTGGAAATGGGGACATTGCGGACGATCATTACCATCTTTACCTGGTAACTAATATAATTAAAGTCGGTGACAATACTTATCCGCTCGTAATTTGATAACAAGAACTAATATAAACCTTTGCAGGAAGATGTTGAGTTAATGAGCTCTCTGGGCGTCAACTCCTACAGGTTCTCTGTATCATGGTCTAGAATTTTGCCTAGTATGTACCAATAGAACGACACTTTCATGTTTTTAATTAATTTCAACATTTGCAACTTCGTCTTTTTGAAGGACTTTTTATTGGAATTATAATCACTCGTATTTTTAGGGGGACGATTCGGGGACGTGAATCAAGCAGGTGTTGAGTTTTATAACAAACTCATTGACGCACTGCTGCTAAAAGGTCCTTGCGCTACGCCGCCTCAATTGAAGACTACTTCTATCATGGTTTATTTGTTCTTTCTAACAATTATTTTGTGCTGATCAATTTAACAGGGATAGAGCCTTTTGCCACGTTGAACCACTTTGATATCCCACAAGAGCTTGAAGATAGATATGGGGCATGGTTAAATCCACAGATACAGTGAGCTAGCTAGCCATTTCTATCGCCAAGTTTATTTATTTTAATTTTCTGCATTGATTCGAGGGGGGTTATATCAATTTTCTGGTTAAATTCGCAGGCAAGACTTTGGGTACTTGCAGATGTTTGTTTCCATGCATTTGGTGATAGAGTCAAGTACTGGTCCACTTTCAACGAGCCAAACGTTCTAGTGACTTCTGGTTACCAACAAGGAACATGGCCGCCTGGCCATTGCTCACCTCCGTTTGGAGAGTGCTCCGCCGGCAACTCCGCCCTTGAACCATACATTGCAGCACACAATGTGATTTTATCTCATGCAACAGCCACACAATTATACAAGACTAAGTATCAGGTATGCTACTATAATATCTACCCATCAATGATTATATAGATGTTTCGATTGACCCCAAAACATTATCATCTGCATTTAGGCTCACCAAGGTGGAAAGATTGGGCTTGTTATGGCTTCTTTTTGGTACGAGCCTCTAAGAAACATTCCTGCGGATGTTTCTGCCGTTCAAAGACTCTTGGCCTTCGAAATTGCTTGGTATAATTGCTTGCAAATAATGAACGGCATAAATTTTATAACGACGTTGTATTATTTGTTTTTTAAGATCATTTTTGTTTCAAATAATATTATTTTAGGTTTTTGGATCCGATAATGTATGGTGATTACCCTCCTGAGATGCGCCAGATATTGGGATCCAGATTGCCCGTATTTTCAAGCAATGACCAAGCAAAGTTGAGGTTCAAATTGGACTTCATTGGGATAAACCACTATACAACATTGTACGCCATAGATTGCATGTTCTCACCTTGCACTCTAGGAACAATTATGGGCGACTCTCTTGTAGCTCGGACAGGAGACCGAAATGGGCAACCAATTGGCCAGCCGGTACTATTCTTCTCCGTTTTCTTTCTACATTCCATTTTGTTCACGAACTCCAGCAAACGCCCATTTATCCTATGTAGCATTAACGTTGTTCTATCTTGTTTGCAACAATATCATAGACGGCAATGCCCACATTTTATGTTGTGCCTCGAGGAATGGAAAAGGTGGTCCTGTACTTCAAGGAAAGATACAACAACACGCCCATGTATATTACCGAAAACGGTGAGGACTATTTGATTGTTTCCGATAAAATTTGACTGCTTTTTATTGATAAATAATATATACTGTTCTTCATATAGGCTATGCCCAAGAAAGTGATCATTCTACAGACAAGGGAGCATTGCTTAGAGACAGCGAAAGAGTAGACTACATTCGGACGTATCTTGCTGCTCTCTCGTTAGCCATGAGGTATAAAGGAAAGCTACTACCACTTTTATACGCATAATTTTAAAATTCAAAATTAGGACTCGGCCCGACGTGTCATAGATTAGAGTTGACTCTAAGCCAACTTAGAGTTATTTATATTAATTTTTTTATAATTTTAATAAATAATTATATGAAATTAGTATATATATTGTTCTTTTGTCACTTAAAATTTATAAATATCTAATTTATATATTTAAATATATTAATTTAACTAATTAAAAAAATAATATGTTTTATAACTTTTGTAACTTGACTCGGAGAGTATGTTATAAGATCAGTCAATAAGGAATCATTTTTGAAGTTTGATTCTACAAATTATGGAATGAAGAGAATTTTTCTAGTCAAAAAAGAATTTCAAACTATGTTTTGATGTGCATGATAGATAGTGATCAAATACTTTGTGGTAATCAAAATTAACCATATATGTATAACGTGGAGTTGTAGGAAAGGCGCAGATGTGAGGGGCTATTTTGCGTGGTCTCTTCTAGACAACTTTGAGTGGCTGTTCGGTTACACTCTACGCTTTGGCTTATACCATGTCGACTACAAAACGCAGGAGAGAACTCCAAAACTATCCGCTCTGTGGTACAAGGATTTCCTCAGTACACCTTCATTAGGCAAACACCAACTACGAAATGACGTCAATCTTCGTCTTAGACAATACTTTTAACAAGTTTGGCATGTATATTGATATTTAAAGATTTGCTTACATTATTTAATATATATTTCATTGTATTTACACTTTTTTTCTGTTAAATATGCATTATTTGGTAAAAAAGGAAGTTACTTTGCCCATTGTGTATACTAGACACAGACATAAATGCCCGGTCATGTGCGACCAACTTTAATTTTATGGATGAACTTTAAATATTAAATAAAAAGATGATAAACTTTGATTTTAGAAATAAATTCTAATTAAATGAAAGATACATTATAATAATTTAATATATTATTTTTATTTTATTATATTTGATTAATTTAATCTCTCATTTTTCATATCTAAAAGGAATTTCATTAGTTTGGAGACATGATAGGCCTTAAGAGGAGGACCAAAATGAAAAAGTGTGGGCTTGGGCAATGTATTCACGTCTGGCCCAAGTTAGAGACTTAGAGTTACAGATATCCACTGTAATTACACAGCTTTCAAATGCCCATAAAAATTGATTGATTTTCCACAATCTTCAAGGCCAGAAATATTCGAGGATTAGAGACGGTCCCTTGGAGTTTGTCCCTGGGGGGACAGATAATTCCATTAAAGTCTAAGTAGGACTCTTGGTCAATTTATTTGTATTTTGATTGTGTTACACAAATCTATTTATTTATTAATACTTTGTTGGGTAGGTAAAATAGACTTTTCTAAAAGTGACAAGATGAACTGCTTTATTGAGATGTTACAGCCATTTTGCAATTAAACGGCCGCTAAGTAGGGACGGGTTTGGATCTGAATCCGATTAAAAGTATATTTAATTCGTAAAAAATATTCTATTTATTTTATTACCAACAAACTCATGTCTCATCTAATCTAATTAAAAGTATATTTAATCTTTTAAAATAACATAAATTTTAATATAAAATGGAAAATTTTAAATTATAGTTTTTAATATTTGACTTTTTTGTAAAATATAACTTATTTAAATAGAATATTAATTACATCACCCTCAACTCATATTCCATGTGTAGATATTTTGAATACAAATATAATATATACATATTCAAATCATATTCCATATTATCCCAAAGTGTCTGATAAATAATGGATTTCTTGATATCAGATATATACATCCATCCCCACCGTGTCTAAAGATCACGGACGTTTGAGTCTATGTCCATGTCTTTGTCCATATATTAAATATAAATGGTCCGTAGCGAACACTCTTGCAAACATAAAAATATAGCAAGTGTCCGCGAATGTGGCTACAACATGTCAGATTCAAAATTAAAATGATTTTTTTGTCTTATAATATTTCTAAGTTATAAATAATATTATTTGTTTTATATAGATTAAAGGATTGTCATTTGAATTGTATGACTGCTTAAATTGTAAATACACACAACTTTTATTATGAATCTTAGGTGTGTAATAAGAAATAAATGATATTTTCAACTCAAGATTTATGCTGTATTTTTAAATATAAAATTTTTGTATAGTTAAGAATATGTTGTTGATTTGCCTACTTGTATTAGAAATTTTAAGAATCGAGTATAACATAACTGATGTGTCTTTAGCTTGTCATCAAAAAATTAAAAGATATTAATTTCATACTTGTGTTAGTACTTTTATTATGAATTTTACGTGTATAGTAAGAAATGGATGATATTTTAAACTCAAGGTTTATGTTATATTTTTAAAAATAAAATTTTTGTATAATTAAAAATATATTATTGATTTTGTACTTGTATTAGAAATTTTAATGTGTAGTGAAACAGAAGAGATGTGTCTTTGGCTTATCATAGAAAAAATTAAATTATGTAAATTAGATCCATTTAAAACAAATTGTTTAAACTCTGATTTTAGTAAAATGCATTTTTTCTATTTATTTGTGAGTTAAAATTTTATTTATGTTGATTTTATGTTTCATATTAGTTTATGTGATATCCATATTTGTGGGTGTATCTGTCCGTGTCCGCAAAAAATTTTGCCAACAAACATAGACGATGTGAAAAAATATTTGCGGACACAACATAAATGGTGTCGGCAATAATTTTTACTGTAATGGACACTGACGAACGTAGACAAAACGGTGCCCTTGTTCATGGACGCCCCTATCCCCACCACCAAGGCACAATTAATGTGCAATGAGCCATATTTGGACAGCAGCATGGAAATGATCAATGATAAAAGTATATGCAATTGAACAACAAAAACCAATAAATTTTGTTCAGCTTGGGACATCGGATGTCCATTCCTTGCCCTTTGGCTCCCCTCCTGGACTCTAGAAGGTGTCAAACCTAGGCTGCCTGCCAAACTTGTGGCTACAATGTCTCCCTATATAAGCATCCTCTCGACAAATTCTAGCATTGCATTCTGAGTTGTTACAGTGGATTGAGCCAAACCCTAGATGGCCATCTATATCTGGGCTAACATGTTGTCATTCGCCGGCTCCGGATTTTCCCTCTACTGTGGGTTCGCCACTAGTTCTAAGTTATCTGTCAGTCTTGGGTTCCTAGCTGTAGATTCCCCCTTTGCTAACCATCTTGAGACTTTTTATTAACCATCATTTAAAATGTTTCAAGTTATTACCTCAATACCAATTCTATAAATAATTTATGCAAACTCTAACCTTGGAGATAGTAGACTCTTTAGACTTTCAACATACTAAGGTTATATATTTATTACTTAAGTAGAACCAGGCTTTAATATATACCAAGTGTGATACCCAACCCAATTTTACAATCGATCCATGGTCACATTGGTCCGATAACTTGAACTAAAAAATATTACCAAACAAAGAAGATTAAAAATATACTAGCATGCAATAATTAATACTTAATTAACAGGCATAAAATAATTAAATTTACTTATCATGCAACAAATAATTATTTTAGTAACCAAAGCAAGATAGTGAATTAAATATGTTGGCTTATCTAAATAATAATTATTACAAAATGAACTATATAAATAATCAGTAATACTACTAAATCAAATCTCACACCATGACAAATGTAATAATAACAAAAATTCCAATGCCTACGAATCATACCAAATTTCACTACTAATAATATATAACTATATAATAAAATATTTAAAGTTTGAAAATGGTTAATATAAACTAACCAGTAGTTCATTTATAATGTCGATGCCGCAGCTCTTTCCCAAGGTGTCGCGTCCACCAGAAAGAATTTTAAGGAGAGGTCGACACCTTCTCTCTCTCTAGAAATTTTGAAATCCTCCCCCAATTAATTAATTAAATCCTATTAATATTATTATTTATCTAAAAGGGGTGTCAATATCTTAATATCGCCCTAAATAATATCTAAAAAAATTTTGGTCCCGTAAGCGACTAACTCTTTGCCCGAAGTTAAGGGGAGTAACTGGGACAATGCTTATCGGACGTGGGACCAAATCCATGCCCACCCATATGAGTGGATGGCATCAATCAGTTCAGCTCTTTTTTTACCTTAATTTTTTATTAGGTTTAAATTCAACTACCCAAAACACCTAACAGACTAGATTTTTCTAAAAAATAAGTACAGCAGCTTATAGAACTTGACCATCTTCATCAAAATATCTGCACGTAATTGAGTTCGATAGTAGCATGAAAGGCTTAGCTTGTTCTTCGTTAACCTCTTTTTCGGCAGTTTTCTCCCTCAGAAACGTCGTTGATCTTGCCCAATTCCCCGAGCAGTTCCTCTTCGGCACTGCAACTTCTTCTTATCAGGTATAGAAGTTTAAAATATGGCTCCTCCAATCTTCTTATTTCTTTGTGAACTACATGTTCTAATTATTTCACATGCATGATGTACCAACATATTTCCCACTTTCTCAATTGAACAAAATGCGGTTATTTAGTTGTTCGGATATTCAACTATTCCGTAACGAAGATTGGAGGTGCCCATCAGGCAGACAGCAAAGGCGTCAGCAATTGGGATGTTTTTTCACACATTAAAGGTAAACATCTATATTGCATAGTGTAATTTAACATATGCACGACGATACAGATATGAACTTTGTTCGATAAAATACACGTATTATCAGGAAATATAGTCGATGGTAGCACTGGAAATGTTGCTGATGATCATTATCATCTCTATCAGGTAAACTCTGCTCTTGTCCACACAAAGATATTTACGACTAAAGGGTATTTCAATCGAGAATTCAAGAAAGAGGGGAAGATAATTGCAGTTTAATCTTCCTAATTAATTCACCTGTGAATAGCAATTATCATCCCTTAGTTTTGTAAATTCTCTATTCCAGCACGCTTTAACTGTAAATTCTTTTTGTAAACTTAGTCAATGTCAAATGTCAATTTTTTCTTTCCCAAAACAATAGAAAATATGAGCCATTAGGGAATGTTCAAAGTTCTAAAATTTATTTGTGCAATTTGAATTACTGAAAAAGATTCACATCTACTCTCATATATGTGAACCTCAACCAACTTCGGTTAATAATTTGTAAGACCTGCGCACAAATGTTCGGAGATAGCAGGGCTAGTTATAATCACGTTTACGTGTAATTTACTTTCCTAAAAATGACCAGTAGTTGAATCAAATTCATACGTGCTTTATAATGGTAACTAAATAGCTTTGTTTGTATTTTTCTTCTTCGCACAGATTACAATCTTACAATGATTAAATAAGCACTCCCTTTAAACTTTGCAGGAAGATGTTGAGATAATGAAATCCCTTGGAGTCAATTCTTACAGGTTTTCTATATCATGGTCCAGCGCGTAAGTTCTCACACGACTCTTGAAATTACAAATAATGTTGCAGAGTTCGTTGATTTTATTGTATCTGTAATTTTAGGGGGAAGATTCGGAGAAGTTAATCAAGCAGGGATTGAGTTTTATAACAAAATCATTGATGCTTTGTTACTGAAAGGTAATTACTGTCTTATATCAGATCAATCGCAAGCAGCAATCACCAAACTCACAATTGCGCTAGACAAAAATGGAACAGTCGAAAATTATCCGTATTGATCTCTATACGCTTTTGAACAGGCATCCAACCATTTGTCACTTTGAACAATTTTGATATCCCCCAAGAGCTTGAAAATCGATATGGAGCATGGTTGAATTCACAGATACAGTATGTACTTAGCTATATGTAGATTATTACTAACTTTTCAACTTGGGCTTTTTCTAAACTTTTGGATGGCGTTCATGAGTTTTGACTTCACCCTTCAAACTTGGCGTCTGGAAATATATTGCAGGCAGGACTTTGGGTACTTCGAAGACGTTTGTTTCGAGGCATTCGGGGACAGGATCAAAGACTGGACCACTTTCAATGAGGCCAATCTCATGGTTACTGGCAGCTATCTCCGTGGAATAGCTCCGCCTAATTGTTGTTCACCGCCGTTCGGTGACTGCTCATACATTGCAGCACACAACGTGATTTTATCTCATGCAACAACCACACAAATATACAAGACTAATATCAAGTAAATGTTGTGAAAATGGGTAATTTTTACCAAAGACAACTAGTTCACTATGAGAACTATTATCTAGATGACAAGCGTGAAAACTATTGTATTAAAAAATCACCCCAAGATAAAATTCTCAGGAAAGTTGGTAGGACAAGATAGTCCGCTTAAAAACTAACTCTTAGACAAAATTTTATCAACTCCTAATAATATGATCATTTAGAGCAGTACCAGGAACATAGTTGAACCGGAATAATCTCTTTTTCATATAGAGCTTGTTCTAACTACTTTTCTTCAAGAATTTTTCCTCCAGTGCCTTCCACAATTTGCTTGCAGAAGTTGAAGAAACTCTTGTTGTGGAGAGAGGCCGGTTGCAGAGCTAGAACAAAGGAAGAAGGAGAAGATCGAAGTCAAAGTTCAGACCAAGTAAAGATAAATGTGCCTTTTGTAAAGAAAAAGACCATTGAAAGAAAGATTGTCCCAAACTGAAAAATAAATGCAAACCTGACAAGGGAAAATCTGCTACAAATGTTGCTGAGTGTGATGATGGAGATTCAGACCTTTCCATTGCTGCATCAACTAGAACTCTAGTTCATAGTTACTAGATTCTACTTGTAGCTATCATATGACGCCCAATCGAGAGTGGTTCTTTGATTTTAAAGATTTAAATGGTGGAATTGTCTACATAGAAAATAATGCCCTTCTTGTCACACATGGAGTTAGTTCCGTTCACTTGAGGAATCATGATGGATCAACCAGAACTTTAACTGGTGTTCATTATGTGCCAGATTTGATGAAGAATCTCATCTCTGTCGAAACCTTAGAGTCAAAAGGTTACGAAGTAAGGGTGAAAGATGAGATAATGAAGATCATCTCTGGTGCTCTTGTGATAATGAAGGGGATTCGAAGAAAAAATAATGTGTATTATTTTATGGGTAGTACAATTATTAGGGAGGCAACAGCGACGTCAACTCCTAGTGATGATCAGGAGTCAGAAGCAACCAGGTTATGGCATATACGCTTGGGGCATGCTGGAGAAAAATCCTTGAAATTATTGATATATCAATGATTACTAAAAGATGCCCGGGCTTGCAAATTAGATTTTTGCGAGCACTGTATCAAAGGGAAGAAAACAAGGGTGAAATTTGGCACAACAATCCATGATACTGAGGGTATTTTGGATTATGTTCAGTAAGATGTGTGGGTGTAAAACCCGTGATTCGAGTCACAGGTTTTATAGTCGTTAGCCGATCGGTTCAGCCGTCGGTTCGAGTCGAATGTATTTCAGAACACGTGTACCGAGCCGATGCCGGTCACGTGTATGAGCTGTGAGGGTAATGTGTAGCGAGGATGTGATGATAATGAGATGAATGAGCAGAGAATGAGTTATCATAATGCATGAGAGCATACAGTTGACGATTTTAGATTTTTTTCATTAGTGACCGTAGAAATAGTTTTAGGCCGTTTACCACGTTAGGACGCGTTATGGGTAATTTGGGTGGGTTATTAGTTATAGAGCATG
>JAVDBV010069924.1:0-10506 GCA_032619315.1 Piper longum
CCCGGCTTGCAGCAAAGACGGGCAGGTCGGGCAGGGCGGGCAGCGACCCAGCTGGCTCTGGGTTTGGGCTTGTGCTGTCTTGTGTTGATGGACGCCTTACCTGCACTTTGGGATTTGTTTAATCTAATTTGCTACTAATTTGGAATACCGACGGTTGGAGGGGCTAATTAATCATTTACTACTTGGGATTATGCGAAGGGGTTTGGTGATTAGTGGGTACAAAATCAAATTTGGGACCCATGAAAAAATGAATAAACAATTCGGGGTAGGAATATGATTCGATATGTAATGGACTATCATTAAAGGTTCTTTGGAGTAATTTTTCGATAAGTAGAGGCTGTAAGTGTAATTAACCAATTTACTTGTTCAGATCTTGCACAACTGACAACACAACTGGAGGGGAAACCATTCCTAATTGATCAGCGTAGTAAAAAACGCCACAACTCACGTGCTATTTTTAAATTTTATTTTTACTCATTCTGATTAAGAAATAAAGAATTTGAATATATATATATATATATATAGAGAGAGAGACTAAAAATGGCTCGAATTATTGGCCAAATACTAAATTTTGATTTAGGTAAAATTATAATTAAAGAGTTCCTGAACAATAATTATTTAGAAAAATCCAGATTAAGTAAAACCTACCTTCTTTCATTGACAGGTAATAAATAATGGCAAATGGTTCTTATTAGAAATAAATTATTGTATTGAATTTAATACATGTAATATGAAGAATAGACATTTAATGAGAAGTTTTTATCAAGAAATAACCAAGGCATAATAAATAAAATTAAATTGTAAAAAATAATAATTGTATGATTGATGATTATGCAAATAAAAATAATTTTTAACAAAATACATTCGTCTAAAATTTTACGTAGAATGGTTATATAAAAATATAAAAGTCGCTGGAAAAATACCATGTAAAAATTTTAAATAAGTGAATATCCTATCTAGCTTCTATATAGTATATTAAGTACAAAAAGTTTATCCACTTAAATGTTTAAATATAAGTTTTTAAGATTTTAATCACATAATCTAAGTTTTTTTAACAATAAATACTGATAGATAAATAAATAAATGTTCTACATTAAAGTAGATATTGATGATCCTAAAAAGTTGAAAAAAATAATTAATTAGTTATTAATGAGTAAAATTTAAATTCAAGTAAGTCTATAAAATTTTAAATTGAAATTATTAAAATTTAATTTTTTTAAAAAAATGGATTGAAATAGATTCAATAATCAATAATAATAAAATCAGCATAAATTAAGTTAATTAGCATTTATTTGGGATGTTTATGTGCCCTTAAATTTAGTGTGAGGATTAAATCAATTATAACCCATAAAAAGAAGGCTGAGATAAGATGAGGATAAAAAACTTTAATTATATTAATATGATGTCTTACAAATTAATTTCATGTATAATACCTACTATAATAAGATATATTATATTAGCGGAAAAATTATTTATTTTTAATTTGAATTAATTATTTTGAAGAAATAATTTAAACACATTAATTTACACTAGAGTAGAATGTAATATCTAAATCATTTTTTTTAAATATGCAAATTAGTAATTACATGTTTAAACATCATCTTTAACATAAATATAGTTAATATCTGTTCAACTTTTACAAAAAATATTCAGTTAAAATTTAAAACATATTGGTGCATATACGTGGATGTCTACGTACGTGTATTCAATTTTATATTAAAAATAAGTAAAAATTTTGCCAAATGGGTATCGACAAGTATAAAAATTTGACCAAAGAAGGGTCATAATTAATCAAATAAAAAGTCTCCACGGAGGCATGAGCACATGATTAACCATAACACGTGAATTTTTCGGGTATAAAGATAGGATAATAACAATCACCCGCTTGTCTACCCCTTTACAATAAAATAAGAAGAGCCACCCATGGACCACCCAAGAAAACAATTAGATTATTAGAAACTTTGTAAAATATCTCTTACCTTGGCTTCTAAAATAGTTACCTCTCTTGACTCGAGAAAAACAATCAACATCTACGTTTGCTTAAAAGATCAAACACTTCATTTACGTCTATTTTTTGCATTTAATGATATTCACTTGGTCAAGTTTCATTCAAATAGCCGCAAGGGTTTCTGGCTTGCAAGTTTTATTTAATTAGCAAACTACTACCTTGCCTTCCGGCTTCAACATTTACCCAACGGACGCTTTTCAAAGCTTGAAAACCAAATGTTAATCACATTACATTTTCTAACCAAGTATTTGACTTGCACAACCATGGACTAAGCTTATATTTTTTTGTTTATCTGCCCCATAGACTTCTGCTGTGGATCCGTCATACTTTACAATAATTTACAAATGGGAAACACAAGAGTGCTCTCGGGTGTAAGAACAAATCACATACAAGCTAATCAGCTACAACTCTATGGAGAGCTTTTCATACAATACACTCGGCTTGAGGTTAACAAAAGAAAACTCACGGCCTTACTAGTACATAAAGGAAGAAGATGTAAAACGAGAAACAAATCCTTATGGAACACCTGATTCAGATAGAAAATAGGTAAAAACTGATACAGCGTCCTGAAAATGACATGATCGTTCATCTTCAGGGATGGGAGTCATGAGCATTGTGTCAAAGCAAGCCAACTGAACTTCTCGGGTTGAGTTTTCCCAACCATCTGCAACAAGCAGAGCAAACAATTCCGCTGCCATCTTTGAATAGGCATATCTGAAAATTTTATTCAAAATTTCGCCAGAAAGAACGATGTAAAAACTAGCAAAAATTCCACAGGAAACTGATGAAGTTACGTATATTACATCTACAAGTTACAGATGAAATGAATTTTACATGGAGTGCAAAACAAAAATTGAAATCTTGTCGAATATCACTAAAATAACATTGGAGATATAGTTCAATGACACATTCCTTGGGAAAGCAATAGCACAAAAAAAGATATATGTAGTTGTCAAGTGGGAATTCGTTTAAGTAAAATATCTAGTGGCTGGATGGGTAGGTTGAGAACATGAATAGTAAGAGGAAACATGTGAGGTACTGAGGTTAATTATGTTGGGTTAATCCCACATCCCATTTGGAGGCAACCGGTGACTTGTATATAGGCTAATGGGAAAGCCTTAATTCTTAAGCTAACTTTTGGATTAAGAGAGGCCCATGAACCTGTTCCAAGTTACTTTTGGGGCCCGAAGGGCCCAACAAGTGGTATCAGAGCCAAAATTGGTTTTGGTTTTGGTGTTGCCGCAATTAGCCACACGATTTGTCGGCCGGTCCGAATTTGTGTCTCCTCTGAAGTTGGCCCGAATTGGTGTCATTTGGAACCTCACCAAGACATGTTGCCTCTGCATGTGGTGAGGGGGGAGATGATTCGAGTGTTGTGATGTGTGAAGGGGAGAATTGTTGGGTTAATCCCACATCCCATTTGGAGGCAACCGGTGACTTGTATATAGGCTAATGGGAAAGCCTTAATTCTTAAGCTAGCTTGGGAAAGCCTTAATTCTTAAGCTAGCTTTTGGATTAAGAGAGGCCCATGAACCTGTTGCAAGTTACTTTTGGGGCCCGAAGGGCCCAACAAATTATGTATTTGCGTTCATCCTTCATCCTTCGTTGCTTTATCCTGACAATTAAGAGGAGTTGCATATGAGGATGGCTCTTCAGTCAAGTGATTAATGCCCATTTGTCGATCCAGTGGCATGATATGTAAATACTTAACCATAACATTACTGAATACAGAAGTATGGCTTTCCCAAGTTACTTTGGAAATTCCAACAGAGGCAATGCACTGATTTTCTATGAACCCATCTAGATGACCAACTTAGCACTGAAAATTGAGGGGGCGAGAACCCAGATTTCAAAATAATCAAACATGATTTTTGCAATAGAAGAACCTACCTGGCATCAATTGGTAATCTGTATCCCCAAACTGAAAGACACTTGTTTAGTCGTCGGATAAAGAGCTTGCATGTGTCACATTTTTCTTCTAATGAGCCCTACAAGATGTCATTGCAGAAGAAATCTTAAATAACATTCAATGAAAATTATAATTGATCAACGCAAAAATGTTTCTCATGATTTATTACTTGTCCACAATAAATCTTAATTTATTCCTTATCATATTTACCTTTTGTATATAAAAAAAACAGCATATTCAACAGTTTCTATGACAAATATGAAATTTTCGCACTGACCTGGACATCAACATTTATAATGCAAGTGATGCAAGTGTCATACAATGGCAAACCTGAATAGAGTAATTTTCTGACCAGGAAAAACAAGTAATGGAACTGAAGCATTCGGTTTTAAAACTAATAAAAGAATTTGGCATGAAAACTAAATTATGTCTTCAATCCTTGCCATAAAACTGGGTATTTGTATCCCACCACCATCCCACTAGACTGATTAAGTGGACCATATTATGGAGAAAACAAAGGTCAGTTAAGAAAATGTTGAGATTAGAATACAGTTCACAGTCAGCTCACTGTTTTTGTTCTCCACTTGCAAAGAATTTTTCAAAACATAAAAACCAATGTATATGCCAACGTCCAAGTCCCAATCGGAAATTTCAGATTTGTGCTCTTCCATGATCGTGGCAAGCTGCCAAACCTGAGAATGCTCAGCTGCATAAGGAACAATATAAATGCACAAAAATGATTAGTAAAAACCATGGCCCATTCTTCCTATCGAACTCGCAACAAAAGCAAAAATTCTGTCATGAATCAAAACCAGCTATCTACTATACTCAATTCAAATTTTCTACCTAGTCCCGTAGTCGTGTTAGTAATTTTGCATTTAGCTATCCACCAAAAAAGGTGAGTTTTACACCGTTCCTATCTAAAAAAATCATTAAAAATATCTAAAACATACTATTGATAAAAAGAAATTTTATTCATAAACACACGATCTCAAATGTCAAAAGGAACTAACATTTCTAAGAACAGATACATGCATGATATAAACAGCGAGTGAGTAACAGAAGTCATAAAAATTGTATGTGCTTTTTGCCATTTAAAACTGTTGAGATAATGCTCAAGTGCCTTTGCTTCATCTTAGCAATGAGCAAAATATACAGCCTGCAATATGTTGGAAATAAAAGCAAATCAGACAAAAAAAGAGCATAAAACGTATATATAAGATATAAGCTTCAAATATTCAAATACACAAAAAGAAATGTGATTTTTGTACAGCACCGAAACCCACCAAAGCTTCATGCATCCATTCAGATGGTATGCCAAAATCTTCAATAAACTGCCGCTGGACTTCATCAGTACTCCAGATCTCACAGTATTGAAATAATATCTCGCCGATCACACTAGAGTGGAGATAGGGAAAATCGACACGGTATGGAATATGAAGAACTACATAGATAGCCCAGTAACAAAGTCCAACACAAAGTAACTGAGAAACAAAACTCATGTCGACAATGTGAAGATCTTTAGAGCTATAGACACCTACAGCTTCCAGTAAAGCACGCTGGTGCCAGATCATATGATAATCAAGTGAATCATGTGTGGAAGAATATGCACTAAACATGGTTGTCAAAAACTTGTGATCCTTCCCCATATCAACATGCAAAAGCATAAGATAAAAAGCAATATCAAATCGGTCACCAGCACTCCATTCAGGGGCACCTTCCAGTGGTCCTTCATCGACATAAACGGGAACAAGTTATGGAGCTCGCCCTTCAGTCAGAAGTTGCTGATATGTGCGAAAAATGATCGGCAAAGAAGTATCAGGAGCCAATTGATACCACATTAAGAACCCAATTTACTTTTTCCAGTCAATATTTGAATCCTGAAGTGCACCATGGATATTACCAGCAAGTAGCTCCTAGAACCCAACCATGTCATTTTCAATAAAATTGAAATCCAGACCATTGGCCGTCCATATTTCAAGTTTGTCTGGCCATATCAGACCGAGACACCATAGACCCACCAGCCTGACTTAACAAACAAGCCATTCTTACATGGTTAACTGAATCTTGAGTATGCATCTTTTCTATAAATATGTAATTGTACTGTGGGTGAAAAGACAGTAGAAAATGAGAAGAGAGTACAACTCAAGAGTGCGTTATTGAGCCTCACTATGAGGTTTTACAGTAGAGGAGGGAGAGCCTCTCCTCACAAGGACTGATTTTTGATCTTCTTGTATAATAAGAGTTTGTTAGCTAAGAGTTTATGTTGTGTACTTTTGATAAAAATTGATGTTCTCTTTTAGGGGAGATATGAGAGGTTGTAGATCTAGACAGGGTCACCAGTGGGGGTGCATGTGGGAGAAGAATCAGAAATTGTTCGTTGTGAGTAGAAGACATAATTAGGGGTTCTTCTACAAGATCAATTGTAGTTAATTTCTTATCCTTCTTTACCTTTTGTTTATGGTTTGTAATTTGAGATAATTTTATCCATCTCATATTTTTGGGCTGTGGTTTTATTTCAATTGAGAAAGTTTCTACTAAAGATTTGCGTGTCTCTATCTTTTATCCTGTATTGATTTGCCTTGTCAAAATACGTAACATATTGTCTAGGGATTTTATATGGTTAAAATCCTAACACCAGCATGTACAAAAAGATTTTTCCATGAAAAGTGCTGCATCAACTATATTGCTAGAGTGACTTGTTGTGACTGTTAGAGGAACTGTTAGATATTTTGCCATCGAATTGAGAAGATGGAATTTCTTCTTTGTCTTCCGCAGAAAACATCAGCATTCTCATTTCTTGAACCTTGAGAGGATCAAGGCCAAGGTGAGATGGCAGTGAATGAGAAAGGGAGCTTCATTAGGGCTTACTTGGTTTTCCACTTCACTTTTGAGCACATGCCCACTGGGTTCAGAAGGGTCCTGCAGCACAGCATCATCCATGATAATGTCCTCTTCATCTTCATCAGTCAGCCCAAATCTACTGAAGTGCTGAACAGAAAAACTCCGTTCACCACTTGATGCATCAGAGATAAAATGAGCTCCCTGCCTTTCAGTGGTAGTTTTTAACGGCCTCACAAGTTTACCCAACTTCAGCTCATCTAAAACAGGCAAGCCAACTTGTAGCACAAGAGTAACTTCAGCAGCCTTGTTTAGGCCCTGCCCTACAGCAGGTTTCTTGGTTTCACCGCCATAGACAACAACCTCGTGCCGGTTAAAAGTAACAATCTCTTCCAAGTTCAAGTGCCGCACATCTGCTTCTCCAAAAAACTTCACATGACCGTACCCCAACCTTCCAACAGTAAAGTCATTAACTCTGCTACAATAATTTTTCTCAGCAATCTCTATAGACAATAATTCACTTATCGAAGGTTTTGGTGTAATAATCCAGAGAAAAAAATGGTAAAATCATATCTATATTGCTAACAATCGAAAGTTGAGAACCACTAGAAGCACACATCATTTTACTTATCTTAAAGTGAGTTGCATCATGGTAGTTAGACATGTCCACACCCAATTTACATGATATGCTAAGACAACACGACCCTGCATTACAAACTAATCGCACATACGGTATCAACAATCTCCGATAATGATAATAAATCTTTATTAATAATTTATATATTTTAAAAATTAAGAAAACAAACAAGCCTAATCACCTGAATATAAGGCTTTCATAAAATTTGGCTGCTCATATTTTCACTGTTTGCGTTGTTGAGAAAAATTCTCAAAATTTGAGATCAATAATAGCGAATACAAGATATGAAAAAATTATATCTGAAAAATAAAATAGAATAAAACCACAAAAGAGTAGAGAATTAACATGGAAAACCCTCTTTCAATCGAGAGTCAAAAACCACAGTACAACAACGAACAATTCACTACTTCAATCAAAGATTACATTCATCAAACATATAAAGATGTATAAGAAGATAATTTACATACCCTATACTATTGAGATTATAAGATTTCACTCTCTCAATACTCCATATAAAATTAAACTTGTGAATTATTTCCCTCTTCTTTTATTTTTATATCTCTCTCTATCTTCTTTTACTTGTATTTTCTTCTTCTTATCTTATCTCCAGAATGAGGTAAATAAAGCCCAATTTATAGAGAATCTTTAAGACTCTTCATCCTCTATAGAATAACTAACCGCCACCTCTGTTAATATTCCGAGATTTCTTTAGTATTCCGAGTGTGACAATGGGCTACATATCATTAATACAATTACACATATTAATAATCTCCCACTTGGAGTCCGATTGAAACACATCATTCCGATTCTTCCTCCACTTGTTCGTTGTATAAGTCCACTTGCATGTTAGTGCAAGTTCACCAATGTCCCTCCACCGGTTTGGTTAACATGTTTGCCAGATTCTTTTTACCATCTATCTTCCCCAACTTCAGTTTACGTTCTTCTAACAAAGATCTGATAAAATGATACCTCAACTGAATATGCTTGGTCCTAGAATGAAATGCTAAGTTCTTGGCTAAATGGATTGCACTTTGACTGTCACTGTACAATCTGCAATCAACTCCATTAAAACCTAACTCATTCATTAAAGTTTTAATCCACATATACTCCTTACTAGCTTCTATAGTAGCCACATATTCAGCCTCAGTTGAAGATAGAGCAACTATCTTTTGCAATTTGGAAACCCAACTCACTGCGGTTCCACCAACTGTAAAGATGTATCCGGATGTACTCCTGCCATTATCTCTATTTTCAGCATGGTCCGAGTCAACATACCCTTACATATCAATATTATCACCCCCAAAATACAAACAGTAATTAAAAGTTCCTTTCAAGTACCTGAAAATCCATTTCACTGCCTCCCAGTGTTCTTTTCCTGGGTTCATCATGAATCTGCTCACTACTCCTACTGCATGTGCAATATTTGATCTTGTACTCATCATAACATACATAAGACTTCCAATAGCTGAAACATAAGGCACCTTTTTTATGTGAGCTTTATCCTCCTCACTCTTAGCACCTTGTTCTTTAGACAATTTGAAACTACCCAAAGTAGTAGTCACCGGCTTGGATTCATTCATGTTGAATCTCTCAAGAACTTTCTTCACATACCCTTCTTGAGATAACCACAACTTCTTGGTCTTCTTGTCTCGAGTAATTTGCATCCCAAGAAATTGTTTTCCTTCACCTAAGTCCTTCATGGAAAAACTCTTGGCTAACCTCATCTTGAGACTAACAATTTTCTCCATACAAGTCCCTGCAATAAGCATATCATTTACATACAAAGTCAAAATAATGTAATCCCCATCATTAAACTTTTATAGATATACACAGTAGTCCGAATTGCTCCTAGCAAATCCATTATCCAACATAAACTTGTCAAATTTCAAATACCACTGCCGTAGTGCTTGTTTGAGTCCATATAGACTCCTCTTCAATTTGCACACCATATTTTACAAATCTCCTCCTCCAAATCACCATGAAGGAATGCTGTATTTACATCAAGCTGCTCTAAATACAACCCCTTTAGAGCCACAATACTCAAAATAATTCTAATTGAAGTCAATTTTATAACAGGTGCAAATATATCATGAAAATCAATCCCTTCTCTTTAGCCAAAACCTTTTACCACAAGTCTTGCCTTATACCTTTGTACACCACCGGCTTCAAACTTGACCCGATAGATCCACTTATTTTGTAGAACCATCCTTTTTGGTGGTAACTTCACAAATTCCCATGTATGATTTTTCTCCAACGATGACATCTTATCCTTAATGGCCAACTCCCACTTAAGATGAGTTTTGTCACTCATGGCTTCATCATAGGACTCTGGTTCTCCTACATCAGTATACAAAACATGTTGTACAATTAAATTTAATTTCTGAGTAGGCTTTCTAACCCTTGTGCTCCTCCTTGGTTCAGCAACAACAACTATCTCTTATGGTGACTCTGAGTCATCAATTTCAACCTATGCATCAGAATATTCAATATCCGATTCATCATCATTTGGTTGATTAGCTTGCAACTCATCTTCTTGTACGATCTAATTAGAAGATAATTGTTCCTCATCACTTGGAACAAATCATTAATTTTCAGCACTTGGCCTCTCTTCATCTGTCTCATTAAGCTCCATATATTCTTTTTCTTCCGATTCATCATGTTTTTCTCTTTTCATGTCTTTGTACATGCACTCTTCATTGAATACTACATCCCGACTTCAAAACACCTTGTTATTCTCGAAATCCCACATCCGGCAACCATATTCATCACCTCCATATCCAAGAAATACACACTTGAGAGACTTTGAATCAAGCTTCTTTCTTGATTCCCTGTCAATATGTGCATATGCAATACAACAAAAAATTTTAAGAAAAGAGTAGTTAACTTTCTTACACACAATAAGAAATGAGCTCATTAAGAGTCCACTTATCCTTTTGACAGTTGTAACTGACTTTGAATTGGCTGAATTGTCAAGGAAGAAAAATTAAAACTAAATGCACGAGCAAATCTTCAGATAGCTCTAACCTTAGTGCTTTTAGTTTTGAAGCAATATTGGACATCTCTACGATGTACTCCCTTATGCACGTTTTGCCTTAATACTTCATTGAAATC
>JAVDBV010069934.1:0-10760 GCA_032619315.1 Piper longum
CCATGTTCCAAGGCAGCAACGCGTCGGCTTTCGATAGCAACAAGTGCGTCAAGGGGTTGAACCAGTTTGCCCAGTCTCACAACAGCCATCTGGAGAAGGCATTGGAGGGATTGAGGAGCAAGTACCCGGACGTTGTCATCAAGTACGCAGACCTTTACAACTCTCTACAAGACCTAGTGGGGATCAAAGTGGCCGAGGGTTCGGACGTGAGAGCTCAGAGCGCATGTTGCGGAGGAGGAGGGGAGTACAACTTTGATGTGAACCGAATGTGTGGAGCCGAGGGTACAACCGTTTGCTCTGATCCGTCCGAATACTTGCAGTGGGATGGAGTTCATCTCACCCAGGCGGCATACCATCTGATCGTTAACCACCTTGCGTCCGAGGGTGTTTACAGCTATTAGCTAGATCGTCTATGCATTGAACCAAATTCATCTCGTCTTTTAAAGTGTTTTCATTTTATCTCTTATAGATTTTCAGCAATTTTTTGTTTAGTTAGTTGGCCAATTTTTCCAGTATGTTAGTCTTTTATGCCATTTGGACTCCTGTACTTTTATAATTTTATTCAATAAAATAAATTTCTTTTTTTATAATTTCATTACATCCAAATTCAGTACTTGCCAATAGTTGGTACTTATATAAATGGATCAATAAGTAATAGTTCAATTGCGCGACATTTTCAATACCAAATTGCAAAATGCAAAGATGGGAATGGCTCGTGTTATAGAGATAATAAGTAGGTCATTGGAGCTTTAATGGCACCAGAAGCTAAACAGGTTGGCCGCAGCATTCTCTCTCGCTTCCCTGCTTCCTCTTTTAAGAACTTCCACAATATGAGTAATCGCTCCAGGTTAATAAGAGATTCTTGCGTTCTCAATTCATCTACAGGTAATAGATCAACAAGTAGTGGTATGGCTCCTGCCTCTGCTATTAGTAATCTGTTGTCGATACTCCTCTTGGCGAGCAATCGAATTTCAGAGGAAGCAACTCTTTGCTACTCCAGTGATGATCATTGCAAAGGAGGTTGGGATAGAGGGAATCAAGGGCTACTAAGTAAGATGTTAAATAGATTTTTTTGTTCTCATGTCAAATGCAAACATCAATTTTCTATTAAGATGTGATGAAACATTTACAAGTAGCAAAAACATATGCAAAGGAATTACTTTTATAGACTAATATGTAAAAAGTAAAATTAAATTAGGAATGGTTATTCCTCAACAGAACTCCCACTCCTGCTCTGGTTGTCATTAAGCCACAAGATGCTCATAGAAGAGCCCCAAACTCTCTTATTCAATCAAACTTTATACATCAAAAGAATTGGAGTCATTCACATCGTCCAAACTTTATTCTGTTCCTTCATAGATTAATAGTGCAAAATGCGAGTATGGAAATGAAGTTTCAAAATTTGTCTAATTTTGCTTGCGGAAGATTTGTTTTAACCCAAGAAAATGAAATAAAAAGTTCATAATACTTACTCATCCCCCATGCCGTTTAACAACTAACAAATTAAACAGAGAAACAGGTAAGTTATTTGGTAGTTTATATAAAATAAAATCGTTCAAAAACTAACTGAGACATAAGGTTGAGCTAATTTGTCTCCAAAAACGTCAGAAATAAGCTTCATGATTTCTGAAGCATTAAAAAACTAATGGAGAAGCTATGAAAGTTATATGCAATCCTACATTGTGTTGAACAAGAAAAGAAGATGGTTAAAATACCCTTCTCAAAACGTCATGGCATAATTCAACGGAAAACATTGAATTGGCATATGGCTCTCCCAAAATTTACTGTAACAACCTCTCCCATCAGAAAATAAACAATTATTGAATAAGCAACTCAACCCATATCTATATATAATCTAATTACTAAATGGTTATCTAGTTGAGAAAATAATTAGCTAATACTTTGTCAACAATACATCGACTAATAACATTAACAAATATATTGAAAAAAAATTCATAATTAAATAGTTAGATTGGTTCTACGAGCTCGTAGCACAATACAAATAATAAAGTATGAACTCTGATACTTTAATGGCTACCTCTTGAATCTAATGTTGTTCCACTATCATTCAAAAATCTTCGCGGATCATAATAAACCTGATACGGTCTAAATAAAAAAGATAACATAAAAGTATCTGAGAGTCTGCCAACTCTTCACGACACTTTGTTTCATCCATCCTCATTCTCACATATGGAGGCAATCCCATGCTAGTGATGAGTCTACTTAATCAAACAATCAAAGTTAAACAATAATTAAATCAACATAAACATTTTATTTTAACATTTTTTTCACGCGAGTTTTCAAAAACCGGTTCACCAAAGAGTTAGGATGCACATGCACCGGCTAACATCTACACAACATGCTGCAAAGATAGCAATGTACTGTGCAAGGAAATAATCCTGACTAGGATCTAGTCAAGCTAGATAGTTGGATGGATAAGATGCAATTATTTTAAGATTTTTTTAATATTTCAGGGGAAAAAAATTCCTTAGGTGAAGAGATTATAAAACACTGAATTGGGAGAGTTGAGGCAGGTCAAACCCAAGTCTAGAATTCTGGAGAATGAGAGAATTTTGGAGGATTAACATGAATAAGAGAGTAATCACTTGGTAGGATTTTTCCAAGATTCATTTTAAAGATAAGAGGAGAAAATTGGGGAGATATCTGGAGAATCAATTTGGAATATTGAGTCAAGATCATCCAACAAGATTAAAGCAAAAAGTAGTATATCTAAACATGAAACAATCACCGGCGTTACTTATAAAAAAGTCTAGCATAGCCTTGAAATTATAAAAGAAGCCTCCAACACAAGCATGGAATAATGAAATAGCAATACTCGACAACAACAATCAATACCCTAAGAATTATATGCATGACGATAAAGGAAGAGATACCCATGCAAAGAGTTAGAAATAAGAAGAAAAGGGGATGAATTTTGGGTTCTAGGTGAGGAGGATGAGTTCCGTTGGGCTCTTTGGACCCGAAAAATAACTTGCAATAGGTGTTGTAATTTTATCTTAATCCAAAAGCTAGCTTAAAAGAATAAAATTTTACGATTATCTAATATATAAATCACAAACCTTCCTGAAAAGTAATTTTGGATTAACCCAACAAGGACAAGCGCCACTCTTTTATAGAGAAACAGAAAATACCAAGGGATATGTAGGGGTTATCCTACTCTTATAAAATCAAAATCTTTTCCAAAATTAAATTTCAAAAGATCTCTATCTCATCCCTCCAATATTCTCTTCTCATCTTTAAAATAAATCTTTGAAAAAATCCCAACAAATGATCACTCTCTGATTCGTGTTAATCATCCAAAATTTTTAGTTTAACCCGGTGAATCCTCAACCCTACCTTGGTTTTGTAATCTCCCCAACGTAAGAATTTTCATCTTCAAAAATATTAAAAAACTATTCTCTAAAATAAGAGAACCTCAATCATCAACCAACCATCTTGACTAGCTCCTGGTCATGACAATTTCCTTGCATGGTACATTTCAATCCTTGCAGCCTACTCTATAAATGTCAACCTATACATCCTAATATGGAATTGCCTTACAGGTGAAAATAAGGATGGATGGGATAAAGTGTCGGGAAAAGCTGGCTTATTGTTAAAGACTTCTATATTAACTTTTTATTTGGATTATATCAAGCTTGCAAGAATTTGTGGATATTTTTGCGTAGAAATGGAACAACAGTTGGATTCATGAGCAAGCCTAAGTATCAGAGTTTATGTTTT
Organism: Piper longum; assembly: GCA_032619315.1. Classification (NCBI taxonomy): domain Eukaryota; kingdom Viridiplantae; phylum Streptophyta; class Magnoliopsida; order Piperales; family Piperaceae; genus Piper; species Piper longum. The sequence continues at coordinate 3,742 of JAVDBV010069934.1, forward strand.
TATTTTTTATTTTTGTTTTACTCTCTAGATGAACCAATATAGCTATCTACTCATTAAATTTATTTTGATTTATTTGTTCATGTTATTGGCCGATGTATAATTGACCATGCATTAGGTAACTAATTTTTTAATTAGATAACTATTTAGTAATTATATTACGCGTAGATATGGGGTTAGGCTGCAAATTTAGTATATTTTTTTATCTTTGTAATACTTATCCCCTCCCCTCACTTCGATCAGGCGGGCCGTTATAGAAAAATGGTTAATCCAAGTTGAAGATTTATAGTCTATCCAAATTAATATTCTAAATCTTACCCCTTATAGATATTGGATGCAAGACTAATTTTAGAGATATCAAATATACATTTTCATCCCCTTTGCCATTTCATAACTAAAAGATCAAGGAATTGTCTTCTTCCACCTCATTCCAAGACAGGGTGCTGGAAGAAACGTATTGAAACAAGCAAATTACTTGGTAATTGTACAATAAAATCTCTTGGAAATTAATGAGGCATGAGTTCGAGGTAATCCACCGCCAAAAAATTATTAACAAAGAGAGAATATAAAATATAGTTTTGGGTGGGATGAGTTTTGGTGCATCCATCTTCAAAATAATTTTCACTACTCGGTTCGAAGATGCATGCCCGCAGATGCAGCCCGATAGGGAGATCAAAATCCAAACTCAAGGGTGGGATGACTGACATTATTTGCCAAAAATGTTGGGACTAAAACCCTTCATTCCTCCCATCATGAAATCCTTGATCTTACTAAAAGTTAGGGTAAAGAATGTGGGGGCTTGCACTCGCACTCATCGTTATTGGCAGGGCAAGCCACGGCCAAATTGATTAAAAACTACACACATTTCCACGGTAAAAATCCTTGCAAAAGAACAATAACTTTCCAAATAAAACAGCACTTATGTTAGCTTCATATCATTCTGACGTGAATCATCCAGTCTACGACGAGAGAATCAGTTCTCCTCCATCAAAATTCAGCAACTTATAATGTTTAATGATAGTTTAAAGTCCTTCCCCCCCGGAAATAATCCCACTATTTCTAGTCTTGTAATATAACGTGCAGCAGTTCGCAGTTGATATAGGAGGAAGATGGGATTTCTATTGTTGAACATTACGGGTACCATCAGTGCTTTAATTTCATGCTAATTTGACATTACCATTAACACAAATGCATGGACCATGCCTACGTGAACCCCGTCTCCTTATTTTTAAAGTTTTTATCCCCACTCTTGAACTAATCACTACGTGTAAGGAACAGCAAAACCAAAATATAGATTCTGACCGCTCAATCTACTAGGAATTCAGAAAACTCATATATGCTATTACAATAAAATAATCTGATAAGCATCAAAAATCATATATGATATTACAATAAAATAATCTGATGTTGGGGACCAAGATCGACCCAGATCAGGGGGTGGACGTGTTCGACAAAATGTCCATGAGGGTTTTCATCATCCTGCCCTCATGGAGGACTGTCTAAAGGGGTCCAAGTTGAGCTTTCCGAAGTTTGATGGATCAAAAGACCCTATTTCGTGGTTTAGTCGAGCGGAGAAATTCTTCAAGTTGCACAACGTCGATGAGGCCTTGCAAGTTGAACTTGCGAGCTTTCACTTGGAGGACGACGCACAAATTTGGTTCGATATGTTGCAACAACATGAGGAAATGAAATGGTGGGAATAGCTAAAAGACGCCATGAATTTGCAGTTCGGTCCCTCGGATTATGAGGACTTCTATGGGAATCTCACTTGACAAATCCAAGAGTCTTCAGTTCATGATTACACGGTTCGTTTCAATCGGTTGGCAACGAGGGCAGGACACATGTCGGAATCGCAAAGAATCAGCAGTTTCACATGCGGACACAACCCTCAATTGAGAATTGAGGTTAAGGCCAAAAAACCCAAAACCTTGTTGAATGCTCAAGGTTTGGCTAGGCACTTAGAACGCCATGTGAATCAAAGGTTGCACGCCCCAAGGAAATCAGCGGCCAAGAGTTATCCATTCACGGCTGGACAATACAACAAGGGGGGTAGCTCTGGATCTGGAAAAGGGGAGGTTAGAGTTTCAGCTGAACCATGACCCAAGGAGACTGCAATTGGGAGGAAATTCAGTATAAAACAGTTGCAAGAAAGAAAAGAGGTTGGGTTATGCTTTATATGTGATGATAAATTTTTTCCAGGGTACAAATGAAAAAGGTTATTCATGATTGAGGCAATAGGGGATGAGGATGACTCCGAAGAAGAGGACAGTGAGCTAGAAGAGGATCTCACAACCCCGGCGATCTCTTTTAATGCCTTGACGGGGGCGACGACTACTAACACTATGAGGTTGTTGGGTAGGGTAAGAGGACACCGAGTGACGGTATTAATTGATTCAGGAAGCTCACACAATTTTATAAATGCCCGGTTGATCAACAAATTGAACTTAGGGGTCGAGACAAATAAAGGAATAATGGTCCAGATTGCTAATGGAGAGAAGCTGAAATGTGAGGGCAAATGTCAAGGCATTGAGCTTGAGCTTCCAAGTTATAGGACAGTGACGGATTGTTTCGTATTGCAGCTGGAAGAGATCGATATCGTCTTAGGTATTCAATGGATGAAAACCTTGGGTTCTATAGTTTGGAATTTCGAATCAATCACCATGTCATTTCAGGATAAAGGAAAAACAGTTGAATTGCAAGGACAACTCGGGTCCTCAATTCAGCTATGTGGTAAGAAACAGCTTACTCAATCACTCAAAAAAAGGAAACAAGGGCTATTAATGCATTTACAAGTGATTGAGGGACGAGGTTTGCAGCAGTACAAATCGCCGTTATCAAGTCTACAAAAGGACCAGCTGAACAAGTTACTGAGGGTTTTTGAAGCAGTTTTTTCGAGGCCAAAAGGGCTACCCCCAAGTCAAATGCATGATCATCAAGTGAGGTTGAAAGAGGGAACACTTCCCATTGAAGTCAAGCCCTATAGGTATCCCTATTTCTAAAAGAATGAAATAGAGAGGCAAGCAAAGGAGTTACTTGAGGATGGGATAATTCAAACCACATCAAGTCCTTATTCCGCTCCGGTGCTATTGAATGATGACCTTTTATTTTACAAGAATAGAATTTATTTCAGCTCCCAAATGGATGTCATTCCTATCATTTTAGGTGAGTTTCATGGTGGGACTCATGAAGGAGTTCGGAAAACATTGAAGGGGCTATGAGCGGTTTTTTATTGGTCGAAAATGCATAGAGATGTGGTGGATCATGTGCGGGGGTGTGAAATTTGTCAAAGGTTTAAAAGCTCATCTTTAGTTCCAGCCGGTTTGCTACAACCCCTGCCTATTCTCCAACAAATATGGACTTCCATTAGTATGGACTTCATTAGTGGTTTGCCCAAGAGCAATGCAAAAGACAGCATTTTTGTGGTGGTTAACCGACTTTCCAAATACAGCCACTTCCTTCCTATTGCTCACCCGTTTTCAGCTTAGTCTATTGCCAAGTTGTTCATCGACGAAATTTTCAAATTGCACGGAATGCTGCTTCGATCATATGTGACAGGGATCCAACCTTCACTAGCTCCTTTTGGAAGGAATTGTTCAACTTACAGGGTGTTGCTTTTAACTATAGCTCCGCCTATCATCCTCAAACTGATGGCCAAACGGAAGCCATCAACAAAGTGCTTGAAAAGTACTTGAGGTGTTTTGCAGCTGATCGACCTCATTCTTGGACCAAGTGGTTACATAGACAGAATTCTGCTACAACACGAGCTTCCAAACTGCCATTCGTATGAACCCTTTTGAAACTGTATATAATATGCCTACTCCCACGCTGCTTACATATCTTCCAGGAACAGCTCAATCCAGCGAGGTTGATAGCTTGTTACAAACCAGAGACCAACTACTTCGTGAGTTGAAGGACACTTTAATAGCTGCTCAATTAAAGATGAAGCACCACCATGATTTAAGAAGAAAAGATGTGGAATTCCAGATTGGGCAACAAGTATACCTGAAGCTTCAACCTTACAGACAACAGTCATTATGAACAGGGAGGTCCAACAAGTTAGCTGCAAGATTTTACGGTCCATTCCCCATCCTCCAACGCATTGGTACGGTTGCATATAAACTACAACTTCCTGCTGATTCATTGCTCCACAACGTCTTTCATATTTCCCAATTAAAAGCATCTGTGGCAGCTGATGTGCATGTGCAGCCTTCCCTACCGTCTGCGACTCAATTGACCAATTCGTCTTTGTAATTGTCATATGTACTTACCTTGAGGACAAGGTATCTTTGGGAGGGAGGGTATTGGTAGGGAGATAATGAGTAGGAGAGTGTAGGAGGGTAGGATGGTCATTTCCGGTGTTTGAAGGGGTGGGCCGGCGGGAGTCTACAGTGTCATGGGCTTTTACAGCAATTGATATAAAACCTGAAATTGGGAATTGTATTGAGGATCAGTTGATGAAATAAAGAACTTGTTTTTTCGTTTTTGTTTGTTTCCATTTCTTGTCCACTTTTCCAGAAAAACAAGGGTTTGCAGGATGTCTCCTTGCTACCCCAAATTTGGTGATTTGCAGGAGATCAATCCGTTGCTGCTGCTGTCTTCCATGACGCCGGCGAAGCAGGGGAGTCGCCAAAGCAAAGGAAAGGATGTCATCGTCGACCTGGGTGAGGAAAATCCTACCATCAACACAGTTTATTTTTTCCCAAGTGATTCATTGATCTTCTTTTTCTTGGTTTGTGAAAATTCAAGACTAGTAGTTTATGCTCTGCGCTAAGCTGCAAAAACCACTTCCCTTATAGTCATCAAAACTTCATTAGGTTCCTCTCTATCTTCTTCAAGCTTGGGACCCTCTTGGAAAATTATTGAGTTCTCCAAGGAAAAAATATTGACGAAAGCATTGAATGCTGCCATCTAACTTGAAAGGGGGAATTCTTCTACAGTGTCAAAATGCACAAAACTTGGAAGGGCTCACTTCAGAGTTTCCATCACCCTTTGGTCACACCCACCAGAATCGATACAAAACATAAAATTGCTTAAATAACAAAACAAAACCTAGAATGATTTATCGAACATAATATTGTTGGTTAATTATGGTCGATAGAAGGATTTTATTTATAAAGATCAACTTGTTCTTGGAAATATTGATTTGGCAAAAGGAAGTGAATTGTATTTTGTAAATATAAAACATTTACGAGAGAAGGATTTTATTTAAGACAAAGAGATCAATCAAAAGAGATCGATTCTGTATGGAATGATTTTGTCTTGAAAATAGAATATAACTAAATGATGAAGACACTTCTTGAAGAAATTATTTTGTAAATTTAATATAATGAGCTAGAGGCTTGGAATTGTGCTGGCTAATTGAGTTGAATAAGCTTGAGTCAAACTCAGTTAATTTGTCTTCAAGTCAAGCACATTTCACGTGCATTTGAGTTTATTCTAACTCATGAACCAACACAAACACATTGGGGGTCGATATTAAAACCACTATAAAATGGTAACTTATATGCGATATAACAATTTAACTTCAAGGTTACATGATCAAAGTCCACAATATATGCAAAATAAAAATCTTTTACGCAAGCTTATGTTTATCCCATCAAGCCACTAATTTGGCGCTTGGTAGCGATTAGGCAAAGAAGAAAGAAGCATTTCCTTCTAAGTTTAAATAATTTTATTTGAGTATGTATATATTTTTTTGATGGCACAGTCTCAAAAGAAAATATATTTGTATTTTTCACGGCAACTTCTAAGCTCTTTCTGCTCATCTACTTGAACATCTACTATTCATCTACTTTCATTCTCATCACACTTGCACCTCCCACCCCATCTTCCTTGATCTGTTACTTTCTGCATCTCTCAATTATTCCTACAACCACTTCTTCCTCCAACCCCACAAGATGTTCTGCAGGTTTGGAGAACTTTAAATTTTACCTCAACTTGTCTGATCTCCTCCCATTCGCCATAAAACCACTTCTTCCTTCCACGAACTTTAAATTTTACAGACTAAGCGTTGACATTGAAACAAAGTAGTCGGTAAAGAAGTAAGAGAAAGGGGAGCAGTAAACGCACCAGCCATCAAAGCTGAACATTACGGTTCCCAAAATTATCCCACTATATCTAGTCTTGTATATATTACGTGCAGATCGTAGTCGATGTACGAGTAAGATGGGATTTCTAACACAAATGCATGGACCCTGCCTACGTGAACCCCATCTCCTTATTTTTAAAGTTTTTTTTCCCACTATTGAACTAATCGCTATTTGTAAGGAACAGCAAAACCAAAATATAAATTTTGACTACTCATATCTCTTATTACAATAAAATAATTTACTAAGCATACAAAATTATATCTGATATTATAATAAAATAATCTGATAAACATAAAAAATCATACCTATTATTACATAAAATAATCTGATAAGTATAAAAAATTATATATGTTATTATAATAAAATAATCTAATAACCATAAAAATTTATACTTATTATTACATAAAATAATTTGATAAGCATAAAAAATCATATCTGTTAATAAAATAATCTGATAAGCATCAAAATCTTATCCAATATTATAAGAAAATAATCTGATAAACATCAAATATATGTTATTACAATAAAATAATATGATAAGCATCAAAATCTTATCCCGAATAGCGATAATGCCCGACGACCGAACCGCACATCTGTCACTCTGATCAATCAACGATGCTCTAGCAAGCCTACAATCGTCAATCGTCATAGGAAGGAGATCAACTTCTTCCAGTTTCGTTTCTATCGTAACAAGAAACGAGAAACAAGGCATTATTACAAGTATAAATACAGCATCGCACAAATCCCTCCTACCAAAGTTTTTTCGATCGTCATGGCTTTCTCCTCTAAGCTTCTCCAGGCCATCTTTTTCTTCTCCCTCGTCTTCTCCGCTGCTGCGCGGCCTGCGCCCACTTCCATTCGCGGAGGTGATGGCGGCAAGCCCTACGACGCCATCTACAGTTTCGGCGACTCCCTCACCGACACCGGCAACCT
>JAVDBV010069936.1:0-12342 GCA_032619315.1 Piper longum
CTCAGACTCCTGCAGCTTCTGGGGTGTGGAACTAGAGAAACTGGTGCCTTGACAGTGAGTTACTTGGTTCAATGAGGTGTTATGAGCAGCCATTTGACGAACAAGCTCTCCATCAGTGTCTTTGATAAGATCATCATATTTACCAGACTGGACAATATCTCCATCTCTCATAACCTATGCAGTACAAATTATGAAAAAGGACATGTATCAAGCAATGGGCAAAAATTGAGTTGAATTTGGCAGTGATCAAGAAGGGGCATAACCAATAGAAGCCAGTTTATGCTAATGAATTCTTCGTTTATTCTTAATCAATGCAATATGATCACAAGTAAGATTTGTAAAAAAACATTTCATAAACAAGAAGAAAAGTAACCCAAAAAGCAATTCAGTTCTAACCAGAACAAGATCTGATGAGTCGATAAATTCAAGCTGATGAGTGACATAAACAGCAGTTTTATCTGCCAAAAGCCCACTTAGGCATTTCTGCATTCAGAAACACTGAATTTTCATCAATACTCTTGTACTAAACATAACAAAAGTAACAATAATATACAAAGAAATAAAGGAATCTTAACAACATAACTAGATTGTAATAAAGTAACCTTGAAGAGATGCGCGCCAGTGTGTGCATCAACAGCACTGAAAGGATCGTCTAATAAATATACATCAGAATCACTGTAGATTGCTCTTGCCAGTTGAATCCTTTGCTTTTGGCCTCCACTCAAGTTCATACCTCTTTCTCCAATCATAGTCAGATCTCCATCAGCCCACATTTCAACATCTCTATCTAAAGCACAACCTTCCACAACCTCTTGGTAAAGCCCAATGTCCATCTTCTTGCCAAATAGCACATTGTCTCTTACTGATCCAGTTTGGATCCAAGCACTCTGTGGAACATAAGCTTTTGAACCATAAACCTTAGCAGCTGTTCCACTGATTCTTGGTATCTCCCCAATTATACTGCAAACCAAGCTTGATTTACCAGAACCCACTGATCCACAAACCGCAACCTTTTCACCTCTCATGATTTTTATCTTTTCACTGATCCTCACAGCGGGCTTGTTTGAATCCGAGTCACTTGTCCATGCATACTCGCCTACTTCCATTTCAATGGCCACTTCTGGCTCCTTTGGATTTATGTTGTATATCAATTTCTTCTGGTCCTCTTTCATAAGAAATTGTTGGATCCTATCAATAGAGACCTTCGTTTGTGCCATCATTGATACTAGCTCGGGTAGATTGTAAATGGGATCTTGCAAAATACGAAAAGTGGCTAAAGCAGACAACACTGTGCCAGATACCAATGGCATCTTCACAATGATACAAACACCAAAAGTGAAAACTGACACCAAAGTTGGTGAGGCCCAGAAGAGAAAGGCCACAGCTGAGCAAGTGTAGAGATACCTCTTCAACCAGTTCCTTTCTACCTTTCTAAGCTCAAGAAGCTTGTTCAAGTAAATGGTCTCCCAAGAGTGAAGCTTCAAGACCCTCATGCTCTTCAGAGTTTCAGAAGTGGCTTTGATCCTTGAGTCCTTGGCTTCCATAATCTTGGTATGGAGCCTTTCCTGCAAATTGGCCAATGGGGTATTGCTCACCATAACCAGAACAGTTGCAGCAAAGGCTGCTGCCGAAGCAGCCCCTCCCAAGTTCTTGTATAGTATAATAAGAGCTAGAGAAACTTGTGTTGGGAGCAACCAAATTCCATGGGCGTACCAGAGAAAATCTCCAACTCTTTCAATGTCCACGTTGAGCAAATTAACAACTTTTCCATTACTTACTCCACCATACCTCACAGACAGAGATTTCATGTAGACGCACGCCATTAGAGCAGCTCTAACTCTGATTCCAAGTTGATGTGCGCCAAAGTACCACTGCCTCTGAGAAACGGATTCAATGGTCTTGGCAAACAAGAAGATGAATGCAAGCATATAACCTTGGTTGATATTAGTATTGCCACCTTTTGCCGACAAGAAATTCACAAAACTGGTTATCAAGAATGGACCAGCATAAGAAGAAAGAGTATTCAAACCTGGTAGATGGTGGAATATTATGAATGACCAAAACTTGCATTAAATTAAACAACATCAAATTGAATGGGAAAAAGATGATCTTGTAGTACCTGCAAAAGCTGCGTTGATGGCAAGAGGCTTCCAGATGGAAAAAAGGATAGCATTTGGAAGAGAAGGAGCTTCACCTTTCCTTTTCCGGAGAGCTTCTTGCAAAGAGGAGAAGGAGTTCTCTGCCGTTTCTGTGTGTGGAACCAGAGGGACATGGTGGAGCTCAAGCTTCTCCCTTCGGCCAGCTTCAAGAAGCTTGTTTAGCCATCTGAAAGTGAGTTTGCTCCAAATCCCAGCATTTCCGTAACCATCAATGCCAATGCTTTCATCATCCTTCTGCAAGAGTGGGCTTCTCAGTTCCTGAAAGCTCCTCCTAGATTTCATAACCAGAGGACTCAAGCATAGTAACCCAGAGAATGGCAAACATGCATAGATGGCCAAGCTGGGCAATGGTAGCAAAAGCCAATGCAGATGCTCAACTATGAAAACAATGGATGATACATCAACAAGGAAGAACAACAGCCACCAGAAATTCAGAACAAGAGGCCAATTCTGATCTGTTCCCTCCAGAACTCGCAGCCTCAAACGAACGGCCAATGTTGTAGCTATCACCCACGTCGTTGCATACAGGGCAAGCTCAAGAGGAACGCACCTATGCCCCCATGCATGGCCAGCTAAGCAACCCAAGTGAAAACCAGTCACAACAACATTGGAGACGACAACCAACACGGTAAAAACAGCAGACTTCCGCCCCCTCCTCTGTGAGAACTCGATCTCTTCTGCATGAAAGCATCTTGGTCTTCTCTGTTTGAAGAATGCAGCAATGAGCCAAAGCCAGAGCAGCCCGAAAGCTCCTGCACCGACCACTTGTGACAAGCTTCCCCTGAATGCTTGCGGTGATTGAAACATGACTCCAAAACAACAACACAAGTCGCGAGTAAAAGCTTTTCAAAAAAACCCCACCTCAAATATCACTCCAACAATCACCAAAAGATCAAAACCCAATGGATGAACCATCCATGAATGATAAATAACATGTAGGAGGATTCTGTTAGTGTTGGAAGGAAGAAGAGGAGAAGGAACAGATAAGCACGTGGACATGAGGTGTGGGGCTTTTCAGATGGCTACGACACTCCACTTAGCCTCATGGCATTGACATATCGCAGCCCTGGACCATCTGCATATCACCAATCCCCATCCTAGCAGATACCCAGAACAAAACAAAACGCAGCAAGCTTGGAATCTGATAAGTCCCCGCACACCACCTTTGGATCTTCCTCTCTGACTTACGATTCTCCAATGAGGCGGATGAGGCCGGACAGCCACGTAGCAATTGTATGCTCATGGCATGTACAGGGAAACGCTTGAAAGAGGAAGCGCCACTAGCCGCTAAGAGTTTACTACGGCAACGATGGAAAAATTTAGTTTAATAGACTTAAATCGGGTTTAATTGAATTTTTAAATTTAAATAAAATATTTTATAAGATATCTGAATTTTTTTTGTTTAACTAAATATCAAATAAAATACCATGATTTTCAACGATAAATCATTTTTTGAGAAAATATCAAATAACCGAATGTAAATTAAAATGACAGAAAGAGAAAAAGACACGAGGCTGACACGTAGTATTTAAAAATATGCTCTTGTAGCTTATTACTACGACTTTAATTTGCATACATGAAAATATAGTAGGAAGCGTGATTGCATGAATTGTAATCTTCTACTTCGCTTCATTTCTAAAAAGCTATATTGTTAATGTGATACTAATGGTGAAGTTTTGATGGCAGACACCATTTTTTTCTTTTTCTGTTTTAATTGAGCTTAAGTGCGCTTGTGATACATGATTATTAGCAAAATAAATTATAAATTTTAATTTATAGCTTCGAAAATAATTTTATAATTTATAAAGTGTAATTAAACTTCGAAAAGTACATTAACATACCCAAAAAAAAACATAGCCAACAAATTTTCAATATTGCTTATGAGCTTATATTATTATATTAATTTGTTTGGTAGCTAGTTAAAATGCACGGAAATACTGAGTATCATACTAGCATATGGGCCCTCTCCAATATTGTTTAATAACACAATCCACTCTAGATAAAAAAAATGTTGTATATATATTCCACCTAACATTTCATGTTTCATATATTATATATTCATTGATATCATATCTTGTTGCTGCCCAGTACATTCAATGTGTTAATTTTCAATTTTGGCATGCAAATTACCAATGTTGGTAACCAAGACTATTTATCAATGTATATTTTTCACAGAATTGTCGTATAAATCCACAATTCAGGTACCATTCTCCAATCATACAAAAAATAGAGACAAAAAATTTCCTTATGACAACATTGGCTTACGAGGTCATGATGCAGTGACACTGATAGTCGTAGGACAGACAACTTCTTCTACCTCATCCTTACCACGTCACCGTGGAATCGATACCAGCCATCTATTCAATCGGATAAGTTCCGAGGACCAGTTCAACAAAAACCAGAAGGGCTGTATCTCAAACTATGCTAGATCACTGGAAGTCTTTGTCACCATACAAATCTACTTGGGTCGACACCAATCCCTCAGACAAGACCTGACTTGCTAACCTTGCATTCTAGCTCCTGTCCACCATCCACCAACTTGAAAATATTAGTTTAGTTTATGCAAAGAGTAGGTTTTATACACCTATAACCCATTGATCATGTGCTGCTCTGCTAGTGCAGACCTTAATTTAGCTCTACAAAGCAGGAAGACTTGCCATGGATTAAGGGGAATAGGGAGCTTATTGGGCGTGAGGGGGCGCGTGGAAGGCTTAGTCATGCGCAGTGTTGGTACGTGCATTCCATGAAAGAGCACAAGGCGGCTAAGGGAAGGTTCAGAGTGAAGAGGGAGGCCATGCATTGCCCGTTTGAAGTTCACTTTTTCTGCTAGCTCTCTGACTTAGCCTGCCTTCCTTGTAGAAAAGGCATTTTCTCTGAAGTTGGGCATTTTTTGGAGAAAAAGAAAGATTCTTTTGTGTGAACACTGAGCAGTTCATGTGACATTTCTTTTATGACAACATGACATAAAATACAGGTTTTGGGTACTCGAAAATTATACCTGTTAGAGTACTTAAATGTGATTGGTTTGAAGTAGGACTTATATGTATGCAGTATAGATGAGAATTGAAGTACACCAATCCAAAGCTATACCACAATTACAATTTGTGACATACCAAAGAATGTAGCAGGCATAAAGATGCCAGACAAGCTGGGAAATAAAACCCCGAGTTTTTGCCATAGAAAGACGAATAAATGTCTCAGTAACAGGGACCATTTCCGGACAATGAATTGCAGTGATAAGGTTGAACTTCTCCTACTGTAAAGCTCGTGTTCATGTCGATTGCTCGAGTGGGATCCAGATCATTGTATTACAAAACCTTAGCAAGCTAGCCATATGTCTTTTTCCTTTATATAGATTCTTATTTAATAATGCTGTGGAAAGGATAATCTAAGTTATTAAAATCAGTACGTCACTTTACTTATGAGAAGAAGACTTGTCTTCCGCCGGCTACAATATTAGAATCACGTGGTGTGATTTCTCGTTTTCCTATGATGAACTGAGCTGTAACTAGCAGCACTATTACTGATAGTTAAACATTGGTTGGTTTTATATGTGTTTTTGACACTATGATCGAAGTACAAACAGTTTTAAGTAATTTGCTCTTCTACACTTTTCATTAGTTTTGACTGATCAAAATTGTGTCTGACGGTGTTCTCTGGTAAGGCATGGGTATGAATCGATGGAACTGGGAGTTGGGCGAGGTGAAATCATGGTGTCGACATTCTGTGTCATGAATGACTCAATGAAGAAGACTGGATTATTTCCAGTTATCCCGGTGTTATGTTAGGACCACTGATACTTGACAGTGAACAGTTTTTGTGTTATCATTTTCGTTGAGACCCTCTCTCAGAATTGCTATCTTGTGTTCATATAAATCCAAACGCATCCAAAATAGAGTTCTTAAGTATGTTCTACTTGGGAATTGACTTGGTAGTAATCTAAGTTATGATCATAGCAGTACAATCAGTCAGTAGATTGGGACGCCAAACCAAACTGCACGTACTTGTGACTTCTGGAACATACATATCAACATATTCCAGACCAAGGGCCCTTCCTACTTTTGGGCAATATGATTCATCAGTCACGACTGCTTTATGATCATGTCGTGCATGATTAGCAGACATTTGTAGAAGTTTAGGAGTTGGAATTCAAAGAAGGTAGGCTGTGTGTGGTGGATGTGCTTCCAACAAAACATTTGGACCAGGCCATAGTATATGCATATAAGACAAAGGCAAAAACCAAAGGAGCAAGTTGGTGTAGGTTTAGTGGGTGAGTCATGGAGTACACTTGGTGAACCAGTGGAAGCAGCAATTTGGATACAAATTGCCTTCTTTTCTTTCACGTTTTGAACCTCTTTTTATTGTATTATTGAAGACTGGCAGCACTTGGATCTTTGTACGTGGACTAAATTAGAACCTTGATATTACGTATGTTCGAAGGTGTGAAGGGACATGCATGCATGTATCTTTAATGGATCAAAGAAGAGTTGAAAAAAAAAGAAAATGAAGAGTGAAGACAACATCTATACAAAAAACAGTGTGAAAGTTTGAATGATCTGAAGTTGAATTAGCTCACAATGATGTGGAATTATTTAATTTCGGCAATAATAATAACTGACTTTGTATACGTGTAGACTAAAATTTGTGTTGGCCCACTAAAATATTGCAGCATCTGGGCCAGAAGCCCAATAGTACTGTTCCTAAATTTCAGAATTTTTTTGCTCTACCGGAAATTTCTTTTAATACTTAAAATCTATTAGGAAGAATTAATTTCTTGGATGGAGAATTGAGTTGGAATGTTATTTTCCAACCCAAATGAAACTTGAATTAGAAGCGTTGACAATTTAGCACAAGCATTGATGAAAGTAAACATCGATCCTTTCCCGAGTTGCTAACCGTTGACATGTTTGAACTCGGAACGAGTTGACATTTAGTTCCATCCATCTAGAGACAGTTTCATATGAATCTACTTTCTGTTTGATTAACTAATTTATAGTTGATTAAGGTTCATAAGATTCTTCAATACATTATTTATGATTTATTTTTATGATATCGCACATTGTAATGTCATTTTATCATGTTTAATATTAACTATGGTTTCTTTGTTAATTAGTCAATATATACCTATGTGTTCATTATTACAAGTTTACAACCCCATTTTCTTTAGAAAAATTGGTTTGAGTGTTTTAATTTATTTCTCCTTATAAATATTTGAAATCCTTTGTAAATTATTAGTTTTTTATCCCTCTCTCGGAGCATATCTTTAATGGTCGGATTTCCCTCCTTATTTAGCTTCTATTCGAGCTTGGAAAAAGATAAATTTGATTGTGTTAATAACCATCGTCAAGCGCCGACATCTAATTCAAGACTTTGTAAATCAAATTCAACTCACAATTCTTTAATTTCATAAAAAAAACTGAAAAAATAAAAAGAAAGCCCTAAAGACCGCACGATTCAACTTTTTACCCTTACATGGGCTTTCAACATCACAGTAATGGGCTTTAAAATCACTCCCAGCCCAAATGAGAGTGCAAGAAAAATGACTATTGCCGCTTAATAACCGACCTCATGCACCTTATCAATAATTAACCCGTCAAATGCCTTTTGACAGGATGCCTATTCAGAAGTTTTTTTTAATAAGAAAAGATTTGATTTTTTCTAACTCTGTTTGTAACTCACGAAAGACCCGTAAAACAAAGAGAAGAAAGATGCGTTTATATTAATAGATGAATGATTTTTTTCGTACTATAAAAGATTCTATAAACATTAACCCGGCAAATACCTTTTGGTAGGATACCTATCTTGAAGTTTTTTCGACTCCATCGTATACGACGGGACAATAAAAGTTTTAATCTTTTTTAATTCTATTTATAACTCACTAAATACTCGGAACTCGGAAAATAAAAGTGAGGATTTCATGATTTTCAAGAACGTATTTGTGCACAGTAAAATATTCTATAAATACATTAGCCCACGGACACCAAATGTACGGACGTGGCCCCACCAAGTAGCCGTTGTGAAACCCTCCCCCACTACTACGAACACAACCGTTGGCGCCACGCACAAGAAAAAACTAGCCGTTGCTCGAGCACCGCCATTCTTCTCCTTCAAATTCTGTCCTTCCATTGTCTCCATTAATTGCCCACAATTTTCTCCCGTCGTGTTCTCCGTTATTGAAAATCTTGCCTCGTGAGCGACATTGTTCTTGGTCCGTGCTTTTGCGACTCCTAGTCTCGAGATTCAGGACCTGTTTGTGGCGTCAAATGGCTACCAGAACAGTTGCCAAAGACGTCATCACGCTCCGGGGATCCGCCGCAATCGTCAGCGAGTTCTTTGGTATGCCGTGGACGTGAACGCCATTCGTTCTCTTCTATCTTGCCCCTTGCATGTTTCTGGCATGGTTTTCTCATAGTCTCTGTGATCTGAATCCTCTTGTTTCTTTCTTTGTTTTTTTTTCAGGTTACGCGGCTAATAGGTGAGAATAGTGTGGAAGAATCTTGGTCCTGTTTATTCATTTTTCTGTGTTGTGGGTGTTTTGACGGATCTTTTTTTTGTATCTTCGAATCAGTATTCTGTATAATAGAGGGGTGTACCCGGAGGAGAGTTTCGGGAAGGTGAAGAAATATGGCCTCCCGATGCTGTTGACTCAAGACGAACAGGTGCAATCGTTTATTGCCAATCTGACCTCGCAGCTTTCGGGTGAGTTTTGCCGGCCTTTTATTGCAATAAATCGACAGAAGGTTTTTGACCCTTGAGAGTGACCAAATTGGTTCCTGGTGCTGGGCTTTTTGTGCTTGTTTCTCAACAAAAGAATGGCTAGAAGCTGGGAAGCTACAGAGAGTTGTACTCGTCATCATGAGCAAGGACACTTCCGAGGTTCTGGAGCGGTGGAATTTTAACATAGAGACTGACAAGGAGGTGGTCGAGAAAGGGTAATAGAAATTTATCAGCTTCGTCAAAACAATGCAGAAAAAACTCATCTTGGGTAACAGTAATTTCTTACACCCACGATTCATCAAATTACTCGCAGGGTATCGAGGGAAAAGAGTGATAAGGAGATTATGAGAGAGATTCAAGCGATTATGAGGCAGATTGCTTCCTCAATTACTTACCTGCCCTGTCTGGACGAACCTTGTAAATATTATTAGCATTTTGTGATGAATCTTGAAGATGGGTTTTCTTTGCATATGAATCTTGAAGATGTCTCTCTTATATTTCCAGGTATTTTTGATGTATTGGCTTATACGGATACGGATACAGCAGTCCCTTTTAGTTGGATTGAAAGCGACGCAAAGTTGATCAAGAATCCCCAGATGGTGAAACTTCACTCTTTTGACACTAAGGCAAGGATACACTTGCTACTAATATTTTCTACATTACTGGAAAATGGGCATTTTTACATTTTTATGGCATTATGCACTTTAGTTTATAATGTCTGGTGGGTGTACTTTGCAGATACACAAAGTTGACACTTTGGTCTCTTACAAAAATGACGAGTGGGATGAAGAGTGACAACTGAATGCAAATTATTAATGGACTATATACCCCGGGTCGTTGCTTTCTTTCTTGTACAACCGAGTGAATTCATGATTCACAAATTATGTGTATGTTTGTTTGGTATGCTGTTCTACCAATGATGTAGTTTGTTACTGAAGAAGTGAGTAGAATTCTGTGTGCAGCCTTCAGTAACTTGGTTGTCAAAGGAGTTTTGCTTTTTTACTAATCTGGGTGCACAATGTTTTACTGTTAAACTTTTGAAAATTCTTTGAGAATGACGATGACTCTGCTACCATGAATTTTTTTACATTTAAAACAATGATGGAACAATAAAACTATGTATGTTTGTTTGGTATGCTGTTCTACCAATGATGTAGTTTGTTACTGAAGAAGTGAGTAGAATTCTGTGTGCAGCCTTTCAGTAACTTGGTTGTCAAAGGAGTTTTGCATTTTTTACTAATCTGGGTGCACAATGTTTTACTGTTAAACTTTTGAAAATTCTTTGAGAATGACGATGACTCTGCTGCCATGAATTTTTTTTCATTTAAAACGATGGAACAATAAAATTACAACTGTTCTCTTATACGGAAGACAGTAGTAACAATAAAACTGATCACATGCAAATGTTGTGAAAATTGGCCGAGTCGGATCGGACTCGGCCGATTTAAATTGGATCGGCGCCGAGCCGATCCAATTTTATGGCCGAATCGGTCGGCCCAGAATCGGAATCGGGCTGAATTTGCCGATTCCGGTTTTTTTGAATAATTATTAAAATACCCTAAGTTTAATATTTAGTAAAATGGTAATTTTTGTTAAAAAAACCTAAATCGAAATCCCCCCTGAATTCACGTAAATCCTCACGGACCTCGCGCCGCCCTGATTCCGCCGCCGTGATTCCTCTGACGCGTCTCGACCTCAGCTCTGACGTGTGGCCGGCCGACAGCTCTGTAGACTGGAATCGCGCCGCCAATCACTGTTTGTGCACTCTTCGCTCAAGTTGATTTTTTTTATATAAATTGATGATTAATGTGTAATTGGATGCTAATTGATGTTGTTTTAGCTGATTGGTGTGGTAATTGATGTTTAATTGGATGTTTTTTAAAAAAAAAATTCAGATTTCAATTGATGCTAATTTAGGGGTAATTGATGTTTAATGCTAATTGATGTTTAATTTCATGGTAATTGATGTTTAATTGGACTGATTAATGTTTAATTAGATGAAATTTTTTTTAAAAAAATTTTAGACATCAATTGATCCTAATTTAGGGTTAATTGATGTTTAATGCTAATTGATGTGTAATTTCATGCTAATTGATGTTTAATTGGACTGATTAATATTTAATTGGATGATTTTTTTTTTACTTTCAGACGTCAATTGATGCTAATTTAGGGCTAATTGATGTTTAATTGGACTGATTAATGTTTAATTGGATGAATTTTTTTTAAAAAAATTTCAGACGTCAATTGATGCTAATTTAGGGTTAATTGATGTTTAATTGATGTTTAATGCCAATTGATGTTTAATTTCATGGTAATTGACATTTAATTGGAGTGATTAATGTTTAATTGGATGATTTTTTTTTTACTTTGAGACGTCAATTGATGCTAATTTAGGGTTAATTGATGTTTAATTGGACTGATAATTGATGTTTAATTAATGTTTAATTGATGTTTAATGCTAATTAACGTTTAATGCCATGCTAATTGATGTTTAGTTTGATTGATTAGTGTTTCATTGGATTAATTTTTTTTTAAATTTCAGACATCAATTGATGTTAATTTAGGGTTAATTGATGTTTAATTGATGTTTAATGCTAATTAATGTTTAATGCCGTGCTAATTGATGTTTTAGTTTGACTGATTAGTGTTTAATTGGATTAATTTTTTTAAAAAAAATTTCAGACGTCAATTGATGCTAATTTAGGGTTAATTAATGTTTAATTGATGTGTAATGCTAATTAATGTTTAATGTCATGCTAATTGATGTACAATTGCATGTTGCTATCCAATAATTGTATGAATTTTTTTTTCTCAAATGCTATGTTGTGCGTACCAGAGTTGTCACGGGGAAGATGGATATTGGATGAGAATATTACACACCAATTGACGCATCTAAGAAGCAAGTCGTATATAACTTTTGCAGAAAAACTAAGTGGAGGGATATATCGATTCAATCAACATCTAGCTGGAGTGAAAAGAAATGTGGCTGCGTGTGTAAAAACCACGAAAATAATAACAACAACAATAATAATTATTATAATTTTCCTAAAAAAAAAAATTGTACAGCGAGGAACGAGTCATTATTTTTAAAATTTCTAGGTTTGGGGTCCATTTAACATGCTTGTTTTAATTCCCGTCTATCGAGTCACTTTTAGGCTCGAGTAAGATTTGACTTTGGATGGTCTCAATTCGAGTTTTCCGTCCAGATATACCTATAGGTGGGTCCCACTACAGTTGTTTGAAGTTCAGATCGTGCCACGTGGCAAGATCTGAGCCGTCCACGTCACTTCTGGTTTTCCTATTTATTTTCCCCAACTCACCATGATTTTGGAGTGTTAACGCCGGCGCTACTTCGGCTCGCCGCCGGTGAGTCTCCACCTCGCCCCTGGCCAACGTAACGGTACCACCATGACCGCCTCGCGGCGATCTTTCCAACCATACCTCTCACGACCACCCATGTCGCCGT
>JAVDBV010069938.1:0-24034 GCA_032619315.1 Piper longum
CCACGGCCGCACCGCCCCGGCCGTGTCATCCCCCCGCGACCTCCTCGCCGTCCCCCTATGCCGTCGCCGCCGCCCATGCCGTCGCCCCCGCCACCCTCCCCACACCATGCTCACGCATCTTATTCGTTATTAAATAATTGCACATCCTCACCTACTAATAAACAAAAATAATGCACATTCATGAACCCAGTAAATAAATAACATTGCACATGCATCAAAACTAGTAAACAGATAATAATGCACATTCATCAAATAAAAGAGTTCAATTTACATTTAGAATAATAAATTACATGAATCCCATATTCTAAACACGATAAGCAAAAATGTTCACAACCAAATATTTAGTTAATGAATCTGCTAAATTATCCTTAGTTGATGCTCTTTCAATTAAAATTTCATGCTTCTTTAATAGCGAATTGGTATTTACAATCAAAGAACAACCTTTTTTACGAATGGGAGATCCTATAAAATGACTACAGTTTTGTAAACAAAACTGTGCTGTCTGAATCAAGAATAGCAATTCCATTTATGAAACCACATATATAGACTTTGAAATGGTTCGTAGCTCCCCGTTGCAGTAAATGTGCATTCTTACTCAATAATTCATGAATTACAATAGAATGGATTGTCATTTTTCTTAATCCAACAACAATAACATATTAAACTGTATGGAGCCAGTGTTGTATCCCCGTATCCCTTTAACATGGGGGCTCTTGCTATAAAGCTACATTTGAGACACCACCTGAAGGCTAATTTCTTAGATATGCTTTAGAAATGAGCCTTCAATAACAACCTTCTTGTATGCTAGATTATTTGTCTTATCAGCTTGAGCATCTATGTTTGACATATTGGTATTTCCTTTTATTATGTTTGGTTTTCGAGTGACATTTCAGATCCTTTGTTATAGCAATACTCGATGTATTATCACACATAATTATGATAGGTCTCTCTATAAAGGGAGCCACCAACAAATTCCTCAAGAACTTGAGATGTACAGCTTCTTTAGTAGCAATATTTGATCGCAATATAGTCAGGCTCTATAGTGGATTGAGCAACATATTCTTATTTATAACTTTTCTAAGAAAATGCTCTACCTCCAAACATAAAAATGAAATCAAAAGTAGATTTTTTGATATCGACACAGCCTTGGTAATTTGAGTTAGAAGATCCAACAAACTCATGTTCAGAAGTTTGAAATTTCAAACAAAAATATTTAGTCCTCTTTAGATAACTCACATATTCCACACCTTCCTAAATGATTCATACCAAGATAAGATTAAAATTGGCTCAAAAGATTCACCACAAAGGCTAGATCAGGATGAGTACACACAAGTGTTCATCAAACTCCCAACATTCAAACCAAGCGGCCCCAAGGTACTTCCTTCTATCCCTAGGAAACACTTCTATAGGTAGACCCTTCCTGACATTACATCTAGAGTCATCTAGAGTCTTATGGTAAATATTCATAGGAAATCTCCACATATATAATATTCTTCCATCATATGAAACTAATCCCTTAGAGCAATTTATGTATTTTAAACCTCCTTAATATTGAATTGATAAGTTCTTTGAGATAAACTCAATTTTCATAATGCTCTGTATGGGATTTTAATTCCAAGAATATATCTTTGTGATCTTTCATTTCAAACATATCAAACCACCATTGTTTACTTCTATAATTAAAGATGTCATTATGTACTAGAAGGATAATATCCACATAAAAAAAGAAATACAATATTATCACCCACTGTCTTGATGTAAACACAATAGTCTTCAGGATTTTGATTAAACCCAAAACTCACGATAAATTAATGAAATTTAATATTCCATTATTTTGAACCTTGTTTCAAACCATATAAATTTATTCAGTTTGCAAACTTAATAGTTATTTTCCTCATTAATGAATCCTTTCGTTTGTTCCACATAAATTTCTTCATCAAGATCTCCATTGCAAAATGTTCTTTTCACATCTATCTGAAATAACTCATAATCATAAAAAAACAACTTAAGCTAAGATTACTTGAATAGACTAAATCCGAGCTACATGAGAAAATATTTCATCATAATATATTTTATATTGTTGATTATAACCTTTTGTTACCAATTTGGTTTTGTATCTCTCCACATAACCTCTTGCATGCCGTTCCCTTCTAATGACCCATTTAAATTTAATTGGTTATACAAACTCTGATAATTCAACAAGGGTCCAAACCCTATTTTTATACATGCAATGAATATTTTGTTTCATAGTCTAAATTCAATGTTCATAATCTTTATAGGAAATAGTATCTTCATATGATGAAGGATCTAAAATATCCTCATTAAGTGAAATTCTCTCGTCTAATTGACCAACACATGTATAACATTTAAATGATGATAAAATTGAAGATGCTTATCTTTCCCTCAGAATTCTTCTAATAGGTTCTTTATTATGGATGGCCTTCCTCTTTTTAGATGAATCCCCTCCCATTATTATGTTGTCATCTTCTTTTTCAATTACTTAAACATTTTCTCCAATATATTCTTCCCATTTAAAACGGTCTTCAAAAAATTTAACATGTCACTTCCAATTATTACTTAGCCCACATGGTCACCTTTAGAAAGAGATGAATATCCAAAGAAACACCTTATTATTTTTTGATCCATTCTATCGACTTGATGTACAAGCAAATGGAATCCCCCTCTTCTGTATATGTTACATATGTAATAATATATACATAGACATGTATTATAATAATAATAATTGAATAGTAATATGCCTGACATGCTTCTACGTAGATATAATTCTCTCATAAATATAACATCTTATGTGTATACAAATAAAAGTAAAAAATAATTTCCTACAAGCAATTGATTTGCTACCTTTTAGCCGGGCTGTAATTAATTATCATATATTGTCTGTAAAATTATGGAGTATATAATACATCATTTGACATCTTCTTTCCGTCTTAACTCAACGTTCATTCATTACATTAAAATATGTAAAGCTTAGAGTTACTGACATTAATATTAGGCATTTTTTCAGAGTTATATTAAGAGTTACTAGAAATTTAAAGATGTTGGCTGACCATAATAAATAATGTATAGTTATATTCTCCAAATCTCAAATATACAATCATTAAATGATAAATAATTTTTAAACGGTAAATTTCTTTAGTAGACAATATATAATTATATTTTTAAAATTTTAAATATATAATTATTAAATAATAAATAATTTTAGAACTACGATTCCAACAACCTCTGTGCCCCATTTATGCCAAGACCCAGAGCAAGACCAAACAAGTCGGTGGTAATTACCTTTGTAGAGAGCCAACCGATTCTAATCCAAACCGATGAAGGGGGAGGTGCTCACAAAAGGAATGGAAGAGCATTTTTAAATACTTCCATTCCATGCACCACAGACACAATCAGATGATGAAGATCCCATTCTAGTATTGAAAATACAGATACATTCCAGCAAGAAGTAAATAAATGTCGCCTACTTTCACTTCACTTCCACCTTCAGGAATCGATGGCATCCCAGGAAGCCGCAACCAACATAAGAAACGTATCTAGCCGGTGACAGGGAAAGAAAGGTGGACCTGGCTCGCCTATTTGGTGGGAATGTCGTTAGAAGCAGCAAGCAGCAAGCTAACCACTTCCACGCCTAATATGCATGCATCAAACGTGCAAACTTTCACCTCTCTTTTTTAATCTTCCCTTACCAATCAAGAATTTCACTCTTCTTATCCATTGTAGCAGTTCGTAAACTTTGCCAGAAATGGAGAGTTACACTGAAACCATCAAACAGGGGGGGGATGGGTGTTGTTTAAAACTTGAGAATAGACAATTCTAGGTGGCTTATGTTCTTGTCACGTTATGATGGTGGGGTACTTGATGTAGAGAAGATACCTGTGCGAGTCTGACACCTCTTCAACTCTTCTCTCTCTCTCTCTCTCTCTCTCTATATATATATAAACTATTGACACTAAGTACTCAAGCATTCTGGCGGCCAGAGGTGTATTCACTACTCAGTAGCGAGAGCAGCCTCCATGGCTGCTGCATTTTCCTCCATTCGACTATTTTACAAACTCAACGTCTGCTACCTTTTTCTCATCCTCTTGATGTTCCTTAGCAGCAGGAATGCTGCGCTGGTATCTGCCTCCATGGTGTTCCTCCCCGTCCACCGAGGTGATTTAGTAGCAAAAAGTTCGTCTTTGCCGACGCCAGGCATGGCACCAATCACCAACGTCCTCATAACGGAGAAACGCCGTGCACCTCCATCAGCGCCTAGCCACAAGGGTCATGCCCTTCCCACATTCAATAGACGCCTCATGCACAGGCCTCCGGGGACAAAATCAGTTGCTCGAGTCGGCCACTGATAGTGTGTTATGTATATTTTCTAGTGTGTAGCATAGTTAAGTCTTTTTCTTTTCTTTTTGGTCATACAAACTGCTTTTTGACGAAGCTATTGTAGCATTTTATGTTTTTGGTGTGAGTGAATTGAGAATCAATATTCTTGTAATGTTTGAGTAATGAAGTATAGCATTTGCAATTGTTTCTTCTTCCGTAACTTCAATTGGACAGTCAGGCCCACTGCGTTAGACCAAGCTAGCGTCTTCTTCAGCTGTGGTTTTCGACAAAACTTCTACTTATAAAATAAAGAATAATGGTTATAAGACGGAACAGAACGAACCAAGAACAAACAAATTTGCACACAACTCAGTTTCCGACAAAAGACACGGTTGATAGACTAAAACCACCCAGCCTTCTAGGGAGTGACGTTAAAAATTTACCATGAGTGAAGCGTCGGTTGGTGGCCAACTAAGCCCGTAGAGAAGGAAGTTGGGTGGCACGAGGGAGGCTCCTCTGCTCTGCTGCCTGCTACATGTGGAACAGGATGGAGTTTCTGATGATTATGCTTGTGAGCGCATTTATGTCGTAAATTCGCACGTAACCTGCAAAGCTGCTATGAGTGACCCGGGAATAAATGTAGAAGGATAAAAAAGGAAAGAAGACGAGAGAATTGAGCATGGCCGTGGATACTAATGTCGGCCAAGTTTTAGAGCGTATAGCCGGGCTAGCTTCAATTTGGTTTCACAGGCAGCGATAACAAGTTGAGAAGTTTCCAAGCATTATCATATATATACTGTTTTTCTTTGAAAACAAAATATGCAGGATGCGTTGGTCATTTGCAGCATTCAAGGGATCCGTAATGGTTCAGAAACAATGGCCAAGAAAATCAACCGTAGATACAAATCATTGTACCTTAGTTAGAACTCAAAACACATTTTCCCACCTACAGAAGAAAACCCACTCATTATCTTATTTTAATTCCAAAAAAAAAATCATTCACATCAAACTATATATCCAACCAACATTTTAAATTAAATGTATATATTTTCATTTTTTTCATATATATATATATATATATATATTTACTCATTCAAAGTTTTAGGAGCATCCAAAAAAAAACCCCAACGAACGCCAGTTCGCGTTGACCAATATGTCCAAAGACCACTAAAATCTTGGGATCCGACAACCCAAAACAGAACAGGTCAAACTACCCAGTCTCGTCTTCTTCAACTTCTTCCATCCCCTTCTCTCCCTCCCCTTCCCCCCCTCCCACAAAACCTCCAATTCCCAACCAATCTCCACCCTATTCTATCCCATTCGATCCCCACCGCCCGCGCCAAGGCGCCCCTGATCGATTTCCTAGAGAAAGTCTGCTTCTTTCGCCGCCCGGAGGCGTGAGAGAACGGCTTGAATTCGCTCCCGAGAAAAGCTTGCACTTGATGTAATCATCCATTTTTTGCCGGGAAATTTCTCGTTTTTATTATATTTTTCGATCTCTTTGAGGCGGTCTGGCTTTGGGTGTGTTGATTTGTGTGTGTGTGTGTGTGTGTGTGTGTGGTAGTTGCTTTGATCAAATGATTAATGGGATTTGATTGATTGGGAGTCGCTGATGGATGGTTCGAATGCACCGGCGCCGTTTCTGACGAAGACGTATGATATGGTGGACGATGCCTCCACCAATTCGATAGTTTCGTGGAGCAACAACAACAACAGCTTCGTTGTGTGGAGTATAACCGAGTTTTCCAGGGATTTGTTGCCCAAATACTTCAAGCACAACAACTTCTCCAGCTTTGTACGCCAGCTCAATACATATGTAAGTCATAAATTCATCCCTTTTCAATTTTTTTCTTCTTTTTGTTGTTGAAGGCTTGAAGCAATTGTTGTGGTTTGATGTTGCTATATTGATTTGGTTGCTGGTGACTGCAACATTTATATAGGGTTTTAAGAAAGTTGATCCTGATCAGTGGGAGTTTGCTAATGAGGAGTTTGTAAGAGGTCAGAGGCACCTTCTGAAGAATATACATAGAAGGAAGCCAATTCATAGCCACTCACAGCAACCCCAATCAGGGGCACTTACAGAATCGGAGAAACTGGAGCTAGAGGAGGAAATTGAAAAATTGAAGCACGACAAGATCATGCTCATACTTGAGTTGCAAAGACGGACGCAAGACCAGCATGGGATGGATGTCAGAATGCAATCTTTGGAGGACAGGTTGAGGGGCATGGAACACCGGCAGAAGCAGATGACGGGTTTTTTGGCTCACATCATTCAGAAGCCAGGGCTTATCTCTGACCTGATTAATCAATCCGAATACCATTCCAAGAAGAGACGGTTACCTAAGGTGGATTACCTTTGCGATGGATCAGACAAAGAGGATGATGATGTACCTATGTCATTGCAGTTGAGAGGGAATTCTGATGCTCCGTCTCTTCAATTAATAAATATGGAGCCTTTTGAGAAGATGGAGTTCTCTATAAACAATTGGGAGAATTTTCTCCGAGGTGTTAGTCACATATCAGGTGATCAAGAGCTATTAGACGGATCTTCAGATTTGCAGCCTTCATCAGCTGTATGGCAGGAAGTGAATTTACAACCGTCGTCTCCTGCATTGGATGTGTCTTCAGTTCATACAAAAGATCTTAATTCTTCACCAGAAGTGGAAGATTCTACTAGCAATCCAGACAGTTCCTTCCATTCAGCTGGTAAAACATCTAGGCTTGATATGAATGCAAAGCCTTCTGGAACAGAAGATCCGTCCTCCAAGGATGCATCAAACATCTCTATTAAGCACCCTGGAGCTAATGATGTTTTCTGGGAACAATTTTTAACTGAGACACCTGGTTCGGCAGGGACACAAGAAGTCCAGTCAGAGAGAAGGGAAGCAGAGATCAATAACGTTGAAGTGAAGGTTCCGGACCACAGTGCTTTCTGGTGGAAGAGAACTTATGTTGATCAAATTACCCAACAAATGGGTAGCCTTGATCCAGCTGAGAAGACATCTAATGTAGGTTGAATGCATCTTTTTATGTGTTGTCAATCTTCATGTGTTCATAGGGTAGGGGAGGTATGTTTGTATTGACAATCTTTTTATGTACTAGTTTGATGTTTGATACTTTTATTTGTGTATTATTATCTTGGATTTTTTGTAAAGTCATGTGAATATTGAACAGAATGGGCGTGCCGCTATATTGGTTTGTCTGCGTTGTTATGATATGTTCTGCAATTTTTTGGCATCAACTTGGTCATTTTTGCTCTTCTTGTTTTTAAAATTAATAAAGATCTTCCATCTTATCTTTTGTTATATGGTTACTTCGTTGCACTAATCTTCAAAATAAGATAATTATCTGTAAAATTATTATGTACCCTTCGATTTCTTTTCTAATTTTTAAAAAGTAAGAGAAAAATTAGTAAGGCTGAATGAGAAGATCGATGCTGTTGGCCAAGCCATGGAGAAATCAGAAAAGCTCAAGCAGGGTATGGTTACTCATTTTAGAGATTATTAAGAGCAGTAGAGTAGATGGTACAAATGTTTTTGGTCACCAAGAAATTAAGCGAGAAATTTTGCTTATGCTAATGGGTGGAGTGCACAAGTCCACTCACCAAGGCATTAATCTAAGGGGGGATATAAAGGTGTGCATTGTTGGAGATCCTACCTGTGCGAAGTCTCAATTCCTCAAGTACATTATAGAACAAAGGATGATAATGAAAATTCTAATGATTCCTCTTTCTACAGCTATAATGCATCTACTTTTTCTTATCCACAACCCTTTTTCACTGTAAGGTGGTAGTTTTACCCTTAGAAGAAGTTGCCAAATGAGCACTTTCCATCTTATCTTTTTGCTCTTCTTTTTACACATTGATCTTTAAGTTCAGTTTGAGTTCATTTCTCTTTTTGAGTATTATGAGATATTTTAAATGGACTAGATTGTTTGAATAGGAGTGTGTTACCATTCCCAATGCAATTGCAATTAATACAGCAAACACATTTCCAGGTTATCCTCCTAGTCCAATTCAGGAACCATTAGCAATTCTAGTTAATGGAGTTCAACAACCTCAATGAAGTGTCTTTACGAAAATCCACTTGAGCATTCATTTGATATAGGCTTGGAAGATGATCCTACATCTTTCAGTCAAAATGTTTAATATGCTATCCACTCCTAAACTTTCATTTTTTCATTTTCTTGTGATGTATGTCATCTGGTTTAATGGCTATTTCTGTTTCAGTACAATGTGGCCTTTTTTATGGAGGTTTGATCTTGTATGTGCATGATCAACAAGCCGGATGATTCAACAGACTATCACATGGCTTATCAGATTGTTAGGGTTCACCAAAAGCATGAACAAGCACTTTCTCCAGCCTTCACCAATCTGAAGTTGAAATGATGTATTGCTAATGCCAAAACTTTGAAACCTAGGGTTTGTTCTGTCCCCCGAGTTGAGCGAGTTTCTTGTGTCATAGATCTTTTGGTGTCTATAGTTAAAACGTTGGATGTGATATTTGCAGCTAAGCTCAAAAGCTTGAAAGATTTTGGTTGAGTCTTATGTTGCTCTTCGCCGAGGATATGCAGCCTCAGGAAGTTAAGTTGGGTATAGAATGACAGTTAGACAACTGGAGGCATTAATCAGATGATCAGAATCAATTGCGCATTGCCATTTGGAAGACTAGGTAACAATTTATGGACTAAGCTCCTTCTGTCTGCCATATTTACTTGTTTCTTCTGCAAGCAATAGCAGATTGAATTTTCTTTTTAAATTTTCATTCTGCTTTTTTAATGGAAGATGTATCTTTTATAATATTTGTCTATAAGCAAGAGTTTTGGGGTTTGTTTCCATTACTTTCCTCCATAGAATTAAGCTCAATGATTGTGAATTTTCTATCGTATGGCAAACTTGTTTGTTATTCTCTGTTAATTTTTTTAAGCATTTAGGAAAAAGATAACAGTTTACCGAAACAATTTTCCACCTTAGTGACATCGCAAATGAATTCCCTTGATCCTGTCTTCTGTATGTATTACTGTAAGACTCGCAAGACCAACTTTTAAAAGGAGTTAGCGCAAAGTTCCTTTGGTGTCCAGTTAATGTGTCTTAAAGTTCAAAATGTTTTAGAAAAGGATGATTGATTGGACATGCTTGGAAAAATTATTTAATGGCAATTATATTTGTGCAGGTGTGTCCTGCTTATGTGAGAATGGCCGTGAGACTACTTAAGATTTCAGTTATCAGGCAAGGAAATCTTGTTGAGGCCCATCTAATTTTGTTATCATAAGTAGCATCTGTATCTTTCAAATTTTCCTTTTGTTCTTGTGATACAGTGTTGAATTGACTGGGATTGATCTTTCTGATTTTCAAGACGATGATGGAGAGAATGAAGGTGTTGATGATCCTAATGCCCAACCAAGTACTAGTACTCCGAATCCAAATTCAGAAACAGCAGGTGTGCAGGGAAGCTGAATAGATTGGTGGCTGAGTAATTTGAACTTTTATATTTGCATAACACATAGCTGTGAGGGCAGATACTGAGACAGGATCTGGTAGCAAAACCAAGAAAAAACTCTTTATCACAGAGGAGCACTTTCAGAAGGCTACTCAAGCTCTTGTTATGCGTCATAGGCAGCAGCACGCAGAGGTTGTCATGCAAGACGGTGATATTTTCTTTTCCTTAATTAAGATATAAATTTTGAATTGTTTCCCCAAGATATAAAATGACTTTTCTATGGTATACATTAATCAATTTTTAGGTAGTGGGCTTGCTGGATTGAGACAGAAAGATTTGATCCTTTGGTACATCGAGCATTTGAATTCACAGAGTGCCTACTCTAGCCAGCAAGAGATGATTGAGGAAGTGAGGTGCCTCAGAGCCATAATAGCGGTAATCATTTTGTCTGAAAATTATTAGCAGTAACAACATGAAAAATGGTGGGATCAAGTTTTTGAAAACAATTCTAACGAATGAAAGATTTCAGTACCTAACATGTAGTTATTTATGCTGCAGCGGTTGATCAAGAGGGATGGGCATTTAATTGTATTGATGGAAGCTTTTCAAATGAAGAGGATGGGAGTGACTTATCACCGGCCAAGAAAAGGAGTTTAGCTATTGCTCCAAATTATATTTTTGATTAAACTGGAAAATGAAGTTGACCTCAATGGAGAAATCTCACCCGAGTGTAACTAATATTTTGAGTTATGGTCACTGCCAATGTCGCCTATGGTGGACTTATTTGGGAGCCTTAAATTCCCAATTTCTTGCTTTGGATTTGCTTCTCTTACCTCAGTTCAACCTCTTGTGGGTTCAACGTCTTGTGGGGATATTTTTCAAACATTGAGGTGCTTGGGAGCATAGGAATGGACTAAATGTCGGGCCTGGGCATGAACCTAAATTTCTGCAAGGAACCCAATAAAACACTCCCACAAAGTCTGAGGTAACTATTTTCCTATAATGAGTTGCAGGCTTCTTTCTCCCTTAAACCAAAGTAGACCTTGGTTTTTCATACTCACCTTTGCCAGCATTGCTGCGTTCATCTGCTGCTCTGCGTACAGCAGCCATGCAACCATGGACGGGGATCCAATGCACCATACTTACCAAACTCGAGTTCCACACGTAGTGGGTCACTACAGTTGTAGAAAGAGCTTCCTTCTTTGTCAAATATTTTGAAAGAAAAGTTTGTGCCCCATGTAATTTTGAAGCATCTGTTAAACAAAAAGCAGCCAGAAGCAGTCCGGTGGCAGATAACATGGTACTTGAGGGCAGTAGCAGTCTGATGAAATTCAAATGAACACCCTCCAAGACCAAGCTTCCCCTTGGGTGCAGAAACCTCTATGGCAAGTCTGAAGTGTTGGATGTGGCTTTATCCTCCAAGCAGTCTGGTGAAGTTTTGAATGGAACTGAAGTTGCCAAAACAGTTATTGGAATGGACGAATCAACATCTGGTGAAGACTGTGAATGAGTTGATGTGTGAGGAAAATGTATTGGCTTCCAGTCTGATTGAATCGGAGGCCAGGGACTGTAATTTCCCAGCTGAAACACATTGCTACAAGGGCATTGAAGAAACTCTTGAAGAACATTACCATGAGAACATTGATGAAAAGCCTTAATTAAATGACCGTGAGGACTTTGAGGTAAATCTGTAGGATATACCAGTAGAAGTCATGGATAACAGACCGATGAATGGACAAGTTTCTGCAGGAGACTATGTTTTCGAGGTTAAAATTCATGGCAGAGAAATGGATAATATATGTTCTGATACCCAAAGAGCAGACAACAGTTATAGGTAGCCAATTGAAGCTTATCATTCTTTCTGTTCTTCTGTGAACTTCTACTTGGCTTATTGAATAATTCACTGGTTTGCTTTTTGTATGATGTGAACAGGAGATGATGAACCTGCTGCAGAGAACAATATTCAACTTACTACTGAGTGTGAGAAATCTGCGAAAAAATGTTGCTTTCCATCTCATTTACTCTTTTTAGTAGTTACAGCGTTGCTAATGATCAAGTGATCTGTTAATGTTGCATATTTTACAGCATTGAAGCAGGAACCAATTGGACAGGAAATCTCATCAAGTACTCAAGATCTCAAAACCTAAAAATTGGACAGCAATAGGAGTATGGCAAGTCTCCAGTTGTCCAACTCAACAAATTCTGACTGCTCCTCAATCCTAAAAGAAACCCTCTGTTTGTATATTATTCTTTACCATATTTGTCTTGTAAATTGATGGAAAGTGCCATTGATTTCCTCTTTTCAACATTCTTAGTGTTTTCTTTACCAACGTCAACCTAAAACATTGAACAAAATGTGAAGATGGTCTTAAATTCTGCCATCTGAAAGCAACAAAAGTATAAAAAATATAGGGCATCAGAATAATTTTGGAACATTGAATCTCTTTTTCTACATAACGATCAGATTATGTAATTTGCAAAACTTAATGATTGCTATGCAGAATGCATTATTTGAATCTCTCATACCTGGTCTTGTATGGGCTGGCTCTTATCATGAAAAAACGTGCAAACCCTGTCTTTTTTACTAATTGAATAAGTTATCTTTTGCATTAAAATGATTGCTAGGATTTGGGTTTATCACACTCATTGACTACATGCTCAATATTTTTTTTTTTTTTTTCTGGTTGAACTTGAAGCTGCATTGCATCTCCAGAATTATATGTGGTTTAACTGTTTAAAAGAGTGCTTTCCTTTCTCACTGCAGACAAGATGGCAACTTTCAAATGGAAAAAACGGTGATTATTCTTCGTGATCTAGCCTGCTGATGTTGGCCAGTATTGTATCACGAAACAGGACGCAAAGGTCTACATTCTGGTTGGAGTCAATTTGATGCTTGCTGCAGCTAATGGTCTTCACCCAGGAGATGAATGTACCTTTGAACACATGATGGTTCTGAAGATATGTTTCAGGTGCACATTACTTCAAAAGTGTAGAAGAAGCCTTGTCCATCGTTTTTTTTGGCAAATTTTTTGTTATCCTCTTTTTGGTTACACGTAGTGTGCTTTTCGTGTTCCGCTAACAAAATCCCACAATGTGCGGTCAACTGAGTGCTTGGTTTGAGAAAGTATTTTATTCAATATGAGGTCAACCGAGTGATTGGTTTAAGACAGTGTTTTACTCTGCCAACTGAGGTTCACAGTTACAATAGAAAGTTCGAAGAGGGTTATTTTGGTCAATTTTGGGGATAAAATTGGGAAGTTTACTAATGGTATTGAATGTTTTGAAATAAGTCGGTGACTAAGGAAGTGTGAACCCTTTATATAGGAGTGAAGATCCAGTTTTATTGTCAGCATTGTTGAAAAAAGAAATTAAAAATTTAGTTTGCTAAATCTACTTGTCTTTTTCCAGATCTTGAGCTAACCTCTGCAGGTTAGGTCGATCAGGTGGGAGAAGGTTATAGCCATGGCTCGGAAGAAAGGACCTGATTCGTCTTCTCAAGCTAGTGAGCCTACCCTGCCAGTTCCAGGAGGTAACATGCTGGTATCAGAGCCTCGACGGTGGAATCGCCACTGGAGAAGGTCGAAAGGGGCTTTGCTGAGAAGAATACGAAAGACGAGGGCCGCTTTTAGAAGAAGAGTCGCTATTGGACGCCATCCTGACAAAACTCGATTCATGGGCGGACTCGCAATCCAGAAGTTCGATGTGCCACCGACCGGGTCGAAACAATCAACGAGCAGATCGACATTCCGTGTCAAGTCGGGGAACATCGTTACAGTCAACGGGAAATCCAACAAGATATGGCTCTCGTTTCCGTACCTTATCGGTCAAAACTCATTCCAAGTTTATGAAACTGATCAAACTCAATTTTCCGAAGTTTGCCAGCGATTCAGATCCAGCGTATTGGCTGCAGCAGGCAGAACACTGCTTCTGGTGTCATGATATTGAAGAAGAAGATCGGCTAATCTTCACATCCTTTCATTTTCGCGGCCATGCTCAGATCTAATTTAAGATTCTGTGGGATGAGGAAGGAGATTTACCATGGTATGAGTTTAGAGAGCGATTTTTACTAGATTTGGTCCTTGATTGTATGAGAATGAGATTGGGGATTTGATCAAATTGCGACAATCGGGATCAGTGTTAGATTATCGAGTTGAGTTTGAAATTGCAAGCAAAACGAATGGAGTTCCGAGATGACAACTGGTGTTATATTTTGTTAGCGGATTGAAAGACAAGATTTGATCAGATGTGGAGATTGGAAAACCTACCTCCTTGCATCAGGCGGTGTGCTTAGCTAGAAAATATGAGAAGAAGGGAAAGAATGAACAGATATCGAAGTCAGTTGCCATTGAGAGGCGTAAAACTTTTGGTTCTTTCATCTAATATGGATGGCAGAGGAGGATGTGTATAAAACGACTTTCCAAACTCATCAAGGAGAGCTCGAATTCAGATTCATGCCATCTGGTTTAACAATGAACAGACTACATTCCAGGAATTAATGAATACAATGTGTACAGTAGGAGCTGGCGGAACATCTCCAACATGTACAGTCCACTTTGCAAGTTCTGAAAATAATGAGTTACTTAAAAAATCTAAATGTGCTTTTGGTTGTAGTTCAATCCGTAACTTGGGGCATATCATTACATCAGAAGGAGTTCTGATGTATGTGGACAAAATTTAGCTGTGATGGACTGGCCCTTGGCACAGACAATGAAAGATCTACGGGGTTTCTTGGGGTTAACATGTTATTACAGAAGATTCGTTCAGCATTGTGGGAGAATTGTTGCACCTTTGTCGAATATGTTAAAGAAGTATATGTGATCCCATTTGTGGTGGAATGTGATGCCTCCAATACAGGTGTGGGGGCGGTGTTGTTGCACCAAGGAAAACCCATTTGCATTGTATAGCAAATGTTTGAATGGAAAGTTTAGATTGTTGTCAGCCTTCGACAGGGAATTGTTGGCGTGGTATTGACAGTTGATAAATGAAATGGTTATTTGATGGGGCAAAATTCTGTGCACACAGATCATGTGAGCCTTAAGTTTTTGTAGGAGCAACCAATTTTCACTACACATCAGCAGAAATGGCTTGTCAAGCTCATGATTTTGGACTTTGATATAGCGTATAAACCTGGGAAGGCAAGCATCGTGGCAGACTTATTGTCTGGGAGATTAGAGGATATTAAATCTGAAATGAAGGAACAAGAGCAGTTGAAACTCTTGCCATTATCAGTGGCAATCCGTAATTGGTTAGAAGCAGTGCATGAGGATATGAAAGAGGATCAATATGCTCAGAGCTCAATCGCACAAATTCAAGTAGGCAAGATACAAGGGGACTGGAAAGTGATGAATGGTCTCTTGTATCATAAAGGGAAATTATTTCTCAATTCAGACAGTATACTCATTCCCATAATTGTACAGGAAACGCATACCTCTATGCATGAAGGGTATGAAAAAACAATTGTCAGGGTCAAGCAGGTTTTTAGGTGGAAAGGGATGACGAGGTCAATGCGTAATTTCATTCGGCGATGTGATACTTGTCAGAAAAACAAAAAGGATTCGTTGTCCCGAAAAGGATTATTGCATCCTTTGCCTGTACCAGATCGAGTTTGGAAGAAATTTCTATTAACTTTGTTGAAGGCTTGGCTAAGTCAGAAAGGAAGACATTGATATTCGTGGTTTTGGATAGGTTAAGCAAGTTTGGTCATTTCATACCTACATCTCATCCCTATTTTGCACAGCAAACAGCAAAAGTATTTTTTCAAAATATCTTTAAAATGTATGGTCTGCCCAAGTCGATAGTCAGTGATCGAGATCCATTTTTTTTTAGCAAATTTTGGCAGGAATTGTTCAGGCTGCAAGGCATCTCATTCAGCATGGGCTCAGCATACCATCCGCAGACGGATG
This sequence comes from Piper longum, assembly GCA_032619315.1. NCBI lineage: Eukaryota > Viridiplantae > Streptophyta > Magnoliopsida > Piperales > Piperaceae > Piper > Piper longum. The sequence continues at coordinate 15,677 of JAVDBV010069938.1, forward strand.
GTCAGACAATAGCCACGAACAGAACTATGGAGATGTATCTGAGATGCTTCTGTTCAGATAGCCAGAAGGATTGGCACCGTTGGATGCCATGGGTGGAATACTATTACAACACTTCCATTCATTCAGCCATTAAAGTTACTCCATATCAAGCTACACCAGAAAGTCAGAAGAGGGTTATTTTGATCAAATTTGGGGAATGGTGGGGATAAAATTGGGAAATTTACTAATGTCATTGAGTGAAGATACAATTTTATTGTTAAGCATTGTTGAAATAAGAAACAAAAAGTTTAGTTTGCTATATCTACTTGTCTTCTTTCAGATCTTGAGCTAACCTCTACAGGTAAGGTCGATCAGGCGGGAGAAGGTTATAGCCATGGCTCGGAAGAAAGGACCTGATTCGTCTTCTCAAGAGCGAGCCGCCCCTGCCAGATCCAGGAGGTAATATTCACGAAGTGGTGGACGCTAAATGTATATTTTTTATATTCTATTAAATTGGGTTTCACAATGCAGTGCAAGGTCAACTAGGTTCAAGAAATTGTGGGTTGTAAATGCGCTTTTCATGTTTCTGCCACTCAAGTTTTACAACGCGAGTTTCATTTGGTCCACGAAATGAGCTTTTAAGCGTATTCGTATATTTAGCCAACTCATGTACGTGAGTTTATATTGTCACCTCGATTGAGTTTACTTTTGCATGCAAAAATAGAACGTGGCTGCAACTTCCCTACTGAAATATGCTTCTTTGCACGCCAAACCTGAACTTTGGCCAATTAATTGTTCCCGGTAAATTGTAATGACCCACAGAACTACGCTTCTTTGCGGGCCGAGTCTGAATTCAGGAACCTCCTCATATGAAAGGGAACGGTGGACCTGGTAGCGACTCACCGACCTTTCTCCACCGCACCACCTCGCCCCTCTACTCCGCCTCCACCCTCCTCCCCTCCCCCACCTACAGCCATCTCCTCCGACAGTAGGAGACCGGCCCTGTCCAGCGCACTTGCTCATGCTCTCACACCACCCATCCCGGCTCCTTCTGATTAGGTGCTTATCAGTTGGCATTGCTCATACTACACCCATTAGTTATTTTAAACCCGCATATCAAATTATTTATTATTTACTTTTTTACTATCAAAATTTGAACGGTGCCCTAAATTATTTTTCAAAACCCAAATTCGAATATTTAAAACCTGGTTATGTTATAAAAAATTAAATTAAATGACACTATAAAAAATTAAATTAAAAATAATTATTTAACAAAAAAATAAAAAGGTTAAATCTGGCTAATACCAAAAAAAGTTATAAATATATTAATTTTATTTTAAATTATATGAAATATAATTTTTATAAAAAAAAATTATTTAAATCGGCTACCTATAAAACTGAACTCGGCTGGTATGAAATTAGTATCCAATATCTTAAAATTCAATTCAATTATATAAATAAAAAAACGCATTTTATTGCGTTCTGTAGGTAATATATACAGATGTATATAGGGGTAAAAAATATTAGTGTGTAAACGTGCCTAAACCCTGCTAAGTCCAAACCCTAACACTGCCGCGGGCTGCCGGACACTGTTCCCCGCCGCCTACCATGTCTGGGCGGCTCTTCCTCCTCCGTCCTGCCCATCGTCACCCAATTACAACTTCTTCTTCTATGCTTCTGCAAGTCTCCCCATTTCGATCTCTACTCGCTTCGCAGGATTCCTACGGCCCCTGCGCTGCCGCTCCTCTTTTCCTCCGCCGCACCCACTCCGCTGCTGGTTTAACGATTGCGTCGTCGTCCTCCGACGAGGGAGCTGCTACGGTGCCGCCGGAGAACAGCGGGAAGGCGAAGGCATCCGGTGCATCCGGGAAGCGGAGTTTGGGTAAGACGAAGAAGGTGGGAGGTGGAGTTGGAGGTAAAGGTGCGTCGTCGTCTGGGAAAGGTCTTGATGTGGTGTTGCAGAGCCTTGACGTGATGACGAAGAAGCTGGTCGGGCTGGAGAAGGAAGTGAAGGTTTTGAAGGAGAATGCGATTCTCAGGACCCCGTTGAGAACGGAGAAGAGGGATGGGATTGCTTTTGGCCGTCAAGGCAGCTGCCTGTCTTCTATGTTTTCTGTGAAAGATGGTGTGGGCAGTAAGAGGTTGACAGAGAGAAAGATACCTGCTCTGGGAGATCGTGGCGGCGTTGAGGTGAAGCTCTCTGCGGAGGCGGTTGCTATTTTGGAACGGTTTCGGGATGATGGGCACTTGAAAGGTGTGGATTTGTGGCAAGATGGGAAGGTGGTGCCCGAGCGGCTCCAGGACTTTCGTATCCGAAGTTCTTTGAAATCTGCCTCCGACAAGTTTGGAGTAGAACATCAGGAGATCGCAAAGTAAGTTGATTGTCCAGAATGGTTCCAGTATTCTACGCTTGATTTGATTACTAAAGTAGCTATATTTATGATTTTTCCCTTCCCCAGATCGTTCTGAATTGAAATTAAAATCATATTGAATTTCATAGAGGAACTAGACAAAAATGGTTTGCAAGTACAGTTCATGAAAAATGTAAAAGATGAACAAAAAAAGCAAGGTCTGATGGATGTATATTTGGCTAATCATAGTATATCAAATGGTTTCCGGGACTTATTTGGAGTGTGTTACTGCAAAACCATCCTTTAAACTAACCATGATTTTGAATTCAGTCGTTACTTATATCAGACTTCAGCCACTTAACGACATATTGATGCTTTGAGAAAAACTTCTTTTCTGCATTTTACGTCTACGCGGTTGTTCATGCAAACTTTTGCAGCTGAGTACTTCTTGAAGCTAAATAGCCACTTAAAAGCTTGCCCCTTGCTCTTTGTTTTGCAGTCTGTTGAAGTTGCTGTGAAAAAGTTGTCGGTGTGTCTTCATTAGTTCTACTTATAGGTCTGTGCAGACATTGATAACATTTCTAATGATTTCCTACACATTTTTTACTGTTCTATTAATCATGTTGATGTTCTAATTGTTCTGTTTCAACTTGTGTTTGAGTAGAGGTACTGATTATTCAGAATACACTGATACAGTTTCCTGTTATGATCTTTTCTAGATGACTATGTTGATTTGCTTCTTCTTGGATGTACTGCTAGGGACTCATTACTGCATTTTATTTTCTTTCTGGTCAGAACAGAGAGATTTGGTGTAACACCATAAATCGGGTTCACTCTAACTGATCTGAAAATGCAAATATAGTATTACCTAAAATCTTTAGTATTAAAAAAAATATTACATTTTCTGTTGACTTTTGATATTTATCTTGACACTGCTGCTATATTTTTAGGTGGCTTTCTGGAAGTGACATGAAAAAAATTGCTCTTTTTGGCTGTCCGTCTCTTGAGAAGAAAACTGTGTTTGCCGCAAAGCAGTTGCGGGCTTTTTTTAGCATCCAAGAAGATGTTGTGAGTTCCTATCCAAAATAACCCACTATTGATTGATTATTCTGATTATAATGCTGCTAAATCTAGGAATTGCAGGTGTGTCGTGCTTGCAAATGGAAATCTTCTTGCAAGTTTGTAAATCGACAGTTTGCTAAAGACAATAAGCTGATGCTGTCAGATGCAATGAGAGTCCTTGTGTCGTATTCATTTTTTCACGCACCTCAGGAGACTCTGTTACCGTCTGAAATGGAGGAATCTATCTCCAAATTGCTGAAGGAGATCGTAAATCTCAGTAAATAAGGTTCTTACATGCTCATGCCACCTTTTTGGGACATTACATTCTCATTTGCTACTTGACGAAATTCTTTTTTATTTGGGACTCAAATTGTCTCATCATTTGTTGAAGTTGAATTAAAATATATCGTCTGGGCAAGGACTGATGAATCTGTGTTCTTTCAATGCAAAGCTTATGCCACCTTTTTGGGTTGCCCTCATTATTTTGATGCCCGAAGACAGATAATGTACATCCATTTCTATAGAACTGAGCTTGTACCTCAGAAGAACAATCTCATGGCTTTATTTTAATGTCATGGTTTGAAATTATCCTTCCAACTTGTGCGTGAACATTCCATCCGTTATGTGAAAGTCACATGCCATTTAGTTGATTATATATGAACTGGTAATGATTTGGGGAATATCAGGAACTTGTTTGTGTATCGGATTTAGTTGTATGCATTATCTTGTTTGCGCATTCTCATGATTATGTGCCAAGTTTTAATCATAGCTGCTTTTTTTTGCCCAATCCAATATTGGCAGTTGGTATTAGAGCTGGATATATGTTCTAGAGGAGTGGGGAAACAACAATTTTTTCGCTTCGATCCATTTATATGTTGAAGGAGAGCCTTGACGCTGCCGCTAAAGTGTGTGACCAGCTGCTTACAAATTGTAGGTGTAAGATTTAAGATTGTAACCGTCAACCCTTTGTGAACCCTTGTGGTTGGAGTTCCCATTTGGGAGGCGCTGTGTGCCAGGGATCTATTTACAATTTTAGTACAAGCAGGGATCTATTTACACATTGATGCAGTTCGGCAAGCGGTGTAAAGGATAATGCATGGCCAGTCATCATAATGATTATTTTTCCGTTTTCAGAAAAAAATCAGTCTCGACATTTGAGAAATTTCAGAAATGTTGCAGTGATGGTCTACCTAGTACGACTAAATTGTCAACGATTAGACTGAAAACATTTTAGAGTTCTTTTTTCCTGCATCTCTTAAATTGCAAGCTAAATTCACGAAAATCTCCCCGTTATTGTCAAGCACATTTTTAATGACTTTCTTTTAATGATTTCATATAATTAGAAATTATATAATAATAATAATAATAATTATTATTATTATTATATCGCTAAAAATTAATTAACGGAAACAAACACCACCATTAGGGCATAAAAAAAATTACGTAAGTTTCAGATTGAAGTCCTACAAATCATGCTCAACTAGATATTTCTTGAGTTCTGATCATTGACGGGCTCAAAGATATTTCTGTTCAGGATATTTCAGACGTGCAGGAGAAAATATCTCAGCTTCGTCTTCATCCTTTTACCATCACTTTGATATCATCTTTTGGCTCCATATTTAGTTGCTACAACCATAAATCACAACTCTCTATCGTCTTATCCAAAACTCGTACATACGCCTTTGAGCCATGGAGAAGCAAGTGGCAGAGAGGAGGATGGCCACACTTATGGGTCATTTTGCTGGAAACGAAGAAGCTCCATCTGCCCATATCCTCCCCATGGTACCTCCCCTTTGATTTCTCTATGTTCTGCCAATCTGCAATCTGTAAATGTTCCTCGAATTCCTGCTATTTATAACTGGAAGTCTTGACGCAGAATTGCAGCAGCACTCTTAATGCAGTCATGAGAAGATGCGACAATCGGACTTTCTTCTCCCGCCAAGGTTCACAAGGGCCACATTTGAGACTGGTTACCCATCACCTTTTTTATATTTTTATCTCATTCAGATTGCTTTCAGACCAAATTAACGAGGGATAAACAATATGCAGTGTGCAGTGGAGGATAGTTATCCCCAAAGGGTCCCAACAGGAGTCGTTGAGGCATGCTCAAAGAACCCAATTTCTGCTTCAACAGAGCAGATTGGGAAGCCGATTTTCTCGAGGCCGGCACAACCACAGAGTAAGGATCCAACCACGGCTGGGGAGCCAACGAAAAGATTGCCGCCCGAGCCTCCGATGTTTGCCAGGCCAAAAGCGAATCCGAGACAGCCTTGTGTGACCAAGATCGGCGAACCTCTACGCAATGGTCATTCTCTTTATATTCTAAATGAGGATGATTATGATTTGGGTTTTGCGTTGTAAATGGATTTGTTGCTAAGAAGCCTTGGGGTGCAGGTATGGAGTGGTCACCGAGGATGGATATCGTACAATCCGGAAGCAGTTATGCTGTGACCATTGAACTTCCGGGTGTCGGCATTAACGACGTGAGAGTAGAAGTGGATGACCGGAAGTAAGATTTTGATGAACAGATGGCTAGTTATGAAAATTTTGATGAACTGATTGCCATTTATGTTGAATATTTATTGGAAGAACACATGGATAGAAACTCCAAATACGATTTTAACATTGAATGTCTTAAAACAGCTTGATTGTTACCGGCAAGCGCACAGCTGAGTGGCAGAAAACGTTGAATTTCGTCGATTCAATGTATATTCGCCAAGAAATCTCACAAGGACCCTATGAAGTTGCTTGGCCAATTCCTAAAGATGTGAACAAAGACAGAATCTCGGCGGAGTTTGTGTAAGTTACCCATTTCAACTGTCAAGGATGTTAGATTGGCTAATTAAATCTTCCTACTTACAGAACTGAATTTTGCCTTCAATCTCAATTCTCAAATGATATTTGTCTGACCATTGAAAATGTCAGGGACGGATTTCTGCAAATTAGCCTCCCTAAGTTCTGATATAAGGAGAAGGGAAGAGCAAACATGTATGTATTTGAGTCTGCTTAGTCTTGCAGCTAATACAACATTTTGCATTGTCATTTAAATTTGTCAATCACAGGAGATAAACGCCATTAGCGATAATACGGAGCAAATTTATGCGTTGGCGAGCATATAAACATTATAAACGATATGGATATGTCATGGAAACCAAAGACTGGTGATCGTTGAGAAATGTAACATATCAGAACCAAATGGACACGCTTACCTACTGGGGAAAAAAAGAGAGGAAAAAGCCAAATGGAATGCTCCCTGTAAATTGAAGTTGAATTCATCTGGGCAAAGAGTTTGAAGATGAAGTACACTTTAATGACGGACCATGCTCCAAAAAAAAACACCACTGTCATAATATCCAAAAAAACTGAACTTGAACTTCTTAATTCAAACAAACAGTTAAGAAACCAATCAATTTCTTGATTACATAATTTTATCAACGGTGCAGCTTCCTCCTCCTAGCTATTGAAGTGAGAATTCGGTTGTGAACTACCACATTCTCGCAATTCAGATTTCAGAGCAAAAAGACTAGAGCATGTAACACCTACTTGTGATTATTTACAATACTTTTAAGCCACACCCGTCGTCCCCGGCGACGCCAGGGGCATCGGCGGCGGTGCCGCAGCATTGAACTCCGCCAAGGCGTCCCGGAGGTCGTTGGAGGCGGCGGCGATGTCCAAGAACTGCATCACCCGCTCGAGCTCCACGTCGGCAGGGTCGTCGATGAAGGGAGCCACCGGCAATGCGTTCTCCGGTTGCAGCGAGTAGGCGTTGGGGCTGTCGTCCACAATCACCACCCGCCCCAAGTCCCGGCCGAGCTCCGACAAGTCCTTCACCATTTTTCCGTCGGTCTCCTTGCAGGAGTCTCGGTAGAGACGGTGGGAGATGAACCCCTTCGGGTCGAGCCGGTCAAGAACCAAAGAAGCGTACGCCTTCAACCCCGCCGTGAACACCACGACCTCAAACCTCTTCCCGGCCTCCTCCAAGAACCGGTCGACGCCGGGGCGCTTCAAGATGTAGAACCGCTTCGGCTGCCCGTTGATGACCGGCTGGACGACGAAGTCGAACTTCGGCGGCGGCGGGTCGGTCTGGGAGTGGACGAGCGTCTTGTCCAGGTCGAGGAACACCGTCTTCCTATCCTTGTGCGAAGACGGCGGGAGGAAGGCGCGGGGGACGACGGCGGGCCGCCCCTTTCCGAGAAGGCGGTAGCTAAAGCGCTTGAGGCGGCCGAGGATGAGGGAATTGAGTGTAGATTTAACTTACAGATAAAAAAAAAATTATCATAATAATATTTTTTACATCTCGTATTAAATCATACAAAAAATAAATTTTGATATCAAACATGAATCCATAAAAGAAAAATAATTCTTAACTTTTTTAGATTTGATCTCTTAAATTCAACACCGATCTTTTAAAACTAGAGTTTCTTGATCTAGATGATAGGATATCAAAAAAACTACCGGAGAATTTATGGATCATAACCGTATTTATCTTTATTTTTTATAATTCTAATTTAACCCATTATAAATGAAAAAATACGAAAATTATATTTTTACATATTTATTTATACTTATCTTAAATATTAATAGTTTATTAAACTTAATTTTAATATATTAATTTAATTTAGGTCAAATCTTAATTATAGTATATATATATATATATATATATATATGTATATATATGTTTGGACAGATTTATCCAGCCACGTGGATATTTTTTAAAATTTTATATTTATCCGATTAAGTGGATATTTTCTAAAATATGTATATGGATATTTTCTAAGATCTTCATACTTATCTACCGAAGATTTCAACGCTTCAAAGAAAAAGTCTAGCTCATTCCACAACTATCGGAGGAAGAATTGTCAGAAGAAGAGGTAGACGCTGTTTTACAACTGCCGGAGGAAATCTCTCCTCCAAGGGTTATCCCACTTCTATAAAAAGCCCGGTGATATTGTTGAAGGAAGGGGGG
>JAVDBV010069939.1:0-12561 GCA_032619315.1 Piper longum
TTCGTATGGCCGACCCAAGCCGTTGCGACCCACGACGCCACCTCCAATCGGCCCTTCTCATCGTCAGATACAAACACAAGTCAGTATTTGCCGCGTTGAGCTACCAAAGTTGCAGGAAAATGGTAGTAAGGGGTTGGGCAATACATAGTTCCACTGGAACTTTTTGGCACCGTGTCTCCGGCCACCGTACCATCACAAAATCCATCACCAGTTTGAGACCTGACTATTTGGGCGATCGCTGCCAGCCTCAGCCACCGGAAACACCATCGATGGATCCATCAAAGCTGCCGGTGCACCACTTGCCTAAGTGGGTCTATTGGGTCCACTTAGTGGACCGAGTCCACTTGTTCTGTTTAAAACTGTGACTTCTTTCTATTGCTCGCAATCATGACCAGACCAAACCCCCGAGGGAGTCTGTATACCCACTCGTGACCCAAAACCAACTAGCGCATAGCTCGAGGCACCTAGAAATCTCTAGAATGGTATGCATGCTACCCAATATTGGTTTAGTATTTATTTGTTCTGAACCAACCCGAAATGGTTCGGTTCAATACAATATTGCTCAAAAAATAATTCGAAGGCCTTATAGATCTCAGATCGAGACGAAACTTGCTACCCCACTAATTTTGGATGCTCCGGGCACAATGGTGAAGTTATTTAAAAGATTTGAAGAAAAAAAGGATGAACCAGGGCATTGGAGTTAAGGCTATCAAAGGAAAACCAAATTAAAGGTGACAAAGTTCACTATTTTGTGTAAAATGTAAAATTAAAGAAAAAAAGTAAATTGTGAGCACCAATCTTAATGTGGACTGACTTAAGAATACAAGTTAAACCTTAAAGAACTACATAAAAAATTTCTATCTATTTTCACTTGTGACATTTTATTTTTATTTGTTTTTTACTTGCATGGTTTCTTTACACGACAAGGGCTCCTTTGCTTCCACCGAGCCCACTTATCTAACTCAAAGCGAAATGTGATTCGCATGAGCGAGCAATTTCGCACCTAAACATATTTTGGCGACTCCATTGGGGACTAGATAGAAGGTAGCAGTGTTGTTTAAAGATTCATGTGAATAACAAAGAATGACATTGGAAATGAGGAATGTCGTGCGACAAAGAAGTAAAAATAAAGATGATCCATCCACATCAACTCAATGAGGGCAAAACCAATTTGAAGCAAATAGGGAAGCAAACTAGCATATAGCGATAAATGTGCACGAAAGAATCCAACAGCGTGAAGTTGTGCTGAATAAGGGAATTAAAGAAGGAATTACTCCAAGCAGAAACATGCTCAGATGAGAAGAGGACAACCAAAGTCCAAGAAGCAATGAAGAGAAGAAGCAACCATCAAAAGCTGAACAAATGCTTTTGACGGCAATAAATCAATTAAATGGAAGACAAGTACCATATCAAGTTATTAAAGAAAGATTCCACTAAAGTAAAGAGTGGATGTAACGAATCTAAGATATGATGCAACAAGTGCTTGCCTAAATGAAAGAGACTAATACTGCAACCAAGGACTCACCAAGACAAGAAGAAGGCCATCCCACGCAACATCCAACAATGGGCCAACCTAAGGAGGACAAACAGATGTCTATGACCTGTGTAAATCCAATTTTATAAACCTCACCTCCAGCTACAAGAATAACTACCACAACATTGACGGATCAAGCCAACTTCCCTCACGAAATAAATAATATTTCTTTGATTTCATGTACTTAGTCCATCCACCAAGCATTTACAATATCAACTTTGTGGTGGCGCTAGTGCCGGAGTTGAGTATGGACTGAAAGCCTGTTGTATACCTGTCATGGGGGTGATGGTCTCGTGGTCGGGGGAGGGCTAGAGACTCGTTAGTAGCTAGCCAAGGTGGCAGTGGCACTATGGTGGAAACTTAAAAAATGTGAGAAAATCTCTGAAAATAGATGGTGAATGGTAGGACTGACATGGACGGTTCTGATCTTGCCTTGTGGGGCCCGCCTATAGGTATAGATTGTCAAAATGAAATGTGAATTAATAGTTTAGCCCAGACTCAATTGAGAATGAATTGTACAGTTGAATGAAAATGTTGTGTGCATAGTTTGTTAGATATATTATTATCTATTGTTTGACAGGGTGACCCTTGCTGTACTTGTATGGGATACTCTGTTTATTACGTTTTAAAATTTATTAATTTCTCATTTTTAGTTGATTTTGAGTGTGATTACATAAGTTATGCCATTCATGTAGAATTATGTTAGGTTCCGAGTATTTCATACATGCATGACAAAATTTTTCTTTTATTTTAAGACGTTGAAAGTAGATTATTTCGGGCTATGTTCAGGATAACCAACTTACTTGAGTGACCTGTAACATTCTGGTTCAGTTTGAAGATGAATAAGATTTTGGGTATTACACTTTAATCATTTTCTACCATTCTCCTTTTAATTTGTATTACTTCAATATAAATATATATAACGAGCACATTGGGCCTTATTCTCGAATGATTGACTCCAAAAAAAAAAAAAACGATTCTCATGTAAAATCTGACCATTGAATGTTATATACAATTAAGACCAATTATCAAGATGATTTAATTAACTTCATGGAGCTAAGCTCACATATCATAACCATGGTTGGGGCCTGAACAGGAAAATTTTTAAAAATGCTTAAGTCACAAAATAACAAACTAAATTCTTACTCAAAGTTTAATCATAATTATATAAGTTATGATTATTGCTTATATCAATTAAAATACCCTTAATAATAGTATTCGAATTCTGTGCTCGTCATTTTATGGGCTTAGCATGTATTTGATTGGCATAATATTGTAATAACTTCTCCGTTGTAATTCATAATTGTGGAATATGTAGACTAATAATCTACTTTCCGTATTATGAGTTATGTTATAAAGACTTTCAAACCTAACCTTTTAGTCATGTATATAGTTTTTCAAACATCGGAAATTGTGCTATTCAATGTTTAGATAGCGGTTAAAGTGAATTTTAAAATTATAATTATTATTTTCATTTTCCGTCTTTCATTTTCAGATTGCACTTAAAAATTGATAACTTCCTATAACCTAATTCTTTGACAAGCATAAATATCTCTAAGCTCCCCACTAATGAAATGAACTGAATGTAAACGAGTTTACCAGTTGTAATTTAATTTTCGTACACAACGTTTGTATAATGAATTGTTTCCTATAAATAAATTAGCACCCACTATATGCATCTTAAATCAACAATGAACGATGATAATCAATTGTTTCCTATAAATAAATTAAAGCTTGTTTTTTAAGGGGTTCTCATTGTTTGGTGATATTGAATGATGATATATATCAACTCAATCCCCAAGAAAAGATGATTTCCACATCACATACAAAGGTAGATAACATATATAGATGTATTTAAACATAACAAACTTTCCCAAAGCAAAGATATAATATCATATGATTATCATATGATGATGATGATCATCATCGTCTGAATAATTAAGAGAGGTAGACACTGATCTGGAGGAGAGACTCCACCCCATCAGTGGTATGTTCCTCCACCGCCGGCAGCGTCTTCACAGTCGCATACCCCTTGGCATTGCCGTACTTGCCAGTCCCGCCGATCACTGCTATCTGCGACTCCTCCGACACGATCCGGTGCACCCCGAAGAAGCTGATACTGTCCTCGTAGTGCCCACTTTCGAACATGGCCGTGAACACCATGCTCTGGCTCGTCCCGTCCTCGGAGCTGGCCACGTAGAACCCCTGCGCACGCCCCACCACGCCGGCGCCGGCCTCGTGCCCCTCCGACAGCTCGTCGTCGATCACCGTCACCGTTCCGAACAGTAGCTTCTGTAGCGTCGACCCCGCCGGGAGCTGCCCGCCGGCCACGTACGGAAGCCGGCTCCCGCCAGTGACGATGCTGCTGCCGCCGGCGCCGTTGATCACCCCGGCGCCGGTCGTCTGCCCGTTGATGCCGAAAGGGTTGGCGTTGTTGGTATTGGTGATGACGGCGCTATTGGAGGCGGTGCCGAAGGGGATGTTGGTGTTGGGGAGGGAAACACCGCCGGCGCCGTTGGTGGGGAAGACGCCGGTGTTGGGCTTGCCGAAGGGGACGACGCCTGTGACCACCCGGGCGCATGCATGGGAGCCGCCCAGGATTTCATGCATGAAGAAGGTCAGCGGCTCGGACGTGGGTGGGATGGTCCCACTCTTCACGTCGGGGACGGCGGCGGCGGCGACGGTCGGTGCTCCGGCGACTTCGGGGGTCTTCTCCGGGGTGAGCGGGACGGCGGTCGTGGGAGGCGGGGCTTCGTCGAGAATCCGGCGGGCGGTGGCAATGGTGAGGGAGGTGGATAGTAAGATCAGGAGGTAGAGGGTGGTCTTGGGTGCATGGGAAATGAGCTGCTTAGTATAAGCCATATTGAGATTGGGGATTTGGAAACCTTAGTGGTCGATGGGAAGTGATTAGAGATTGATTTGATGAAGATGAAGATGAAATGAAGGTTGTGTTGATATTTATAGGTGGGGTGTTCTTGTTCTAAGTTGTAGTATACATGTTATTCGGTCTGCTCGGCCATAATTATGTTAATGGCGGAGTTGATGCAATGGAGTTGGTCGCTGCTTAGGTGTTTGGGTTAGGTTTGTGTTATGGTTAATTTGGAGCAGAAAGAAGCCGATTGTGCTATTTTTTTAAGGAAATCAAATTCGTTGAAGTCTGCATATTTACCAACTGCACTTACTCCTAACAACAGAGATTTGTGTTTTTAAGCTTCAGTTAATGGTAAAGCATTTCAATGAAGATATTCGTGTCTAATCAGGGCGAAAGCACCTGGGAATTTAGAACCGCAATCAAAGGAGCTCGTCCATATATATCATGACATCCAAGAGGTTTCGAAGATTTGCGTTTCACCATATACTTCATATAAAGCCTTTTGTTTCCACAATGGATGATACAACTCTTTTCATGCCCTTAAAATCCTTCTGCACCCTCATCCGTAATTCCGTTCAAAGAGTTAGCAATTCAAAAAATCGCCAGAAAAAATCGATGTCTATCAAGAAACACTGGTAATAAGCTCAGTGTAAATGGGCTTGAAACTCCTGGGCAACAATAAAATTCGAGGCTTGTAAAGGCACCACATAGAAAACTATCATATATTTGATATACAACTCTATGTAGCTAGTATAAAGTGATGATACGTGTAATATAATTAATTAATACCAGATGCTAGCTCTAGGAAAACCTCCTCCACCAAATCTTCCATTAAAAAGCCCTGCAGCTCTTGGCCAATCTTGTCCACATCACCGGAAAAATCAGTCCATACTAGATTCCACCTCAGGGCCTTCCCTGCCCAACTCTGTCTTTCCTCAATTCCTTGACTCAATACTTTCCAAATCATTTCTGCAAGTACCTCCGTGCTCCAACTCATTGGGACTACTCTGTATGCTTTTGACTTCACATAAGGCCTATCATCCATGCATACATCCAGAATATCGGAAAGCACACTGTTCATTTGATCGAATAGCAGCCGTCGTTCACCCCTAGTCCAACTCTGCCATCCTTTGTATTTCTGATCTAACTTTTCAAATACTACTGGATTCAAGGGGAATTCTGAAGAGTAACGGGTAGCATGTAGCGTAAGCGAGGCATCTAATCCCGAGGTAACAAGTGCATCAAGTATGAAGGAGAAGTCTCTTTGTTCCTTGTTTAGAACAACTGGTTCTTTTGCTACTACTGGACTGCCAAATTCCTCGTCCGCTTCTTCATCACTTACTACAGTCGGAGAGGATGCCCCCGAGTCCATCTTAAGAAGTTTGAGTTGAAGCCTTAATTCTGACACAATACAGAAAATTAGAAGAAAACTCTAAAATTTTTTTAAAATTACACTCTGTCGCTCTTACCATGAAGACCTGCACTAACTTTTTCGAAGCAATCAGTGTTGGCCATATCTTCATCCGACAAAGTTTCCAGAACCGAAGTAGGACTAGGCTGCTCAGATTCCTTCGAGATTGATTGTATCTCAGAATCTCCAGCAGCACTATGGGATTTCCAAAGAGACTGGTCATGGTCCTGAAGCAAAGAAAACTCCCACCATAACTTACATGCAAAGAAAAAATAAATTAAATTAAATGCAATTACACAATTCATGCCATGATTCATGCAAGACAATCAGATATAGATCAGGCCTGTAAGCAAAATTAGAAAACATGTGCTCATGAATCTTAATTAACAATGTGGAAGCAGTGCTGCAAATCACTTGTACTAATTTCTGCACGGCTGAAGTACTCAAAAATTGGCACTTAATACGGAAAAGGAAAGTGTGACAAAAAAAGTCACTTTCTGACTAATCAGCTACTTGCAAAGAAATCAGCATAATACACAGCACCAATAAAAGGTAAGAGAAGACCATATTTATACTCGACATAAGGCATAAGGATAAATATTTTACAGGACACAGCTACATCAAACTAATATTTTAATGATCATGAAGTGTACCTACCGCATACTAAATTTCAACATAAGGCAAACAATTGACTTCTAACCAAAATTTTCCAGGGCACAAAAAAATTTAATAAAAGATGGCACAACTACATTAATTTGCGAAAATGTATGAAACTCATAAACAGGATCTAAAAAAAAAAGCTTATACGGTAAAAATATTTGTGCAGTCATATCAACAAGGAAAATGCCCATGACAAATGACTAAAATAAGCAACTTCAAGGACATATCTTATATTAATAAAAAATTAGAGTAATAATAACAAACCTGCAAGGGTGGATCATTCAGGGCATGAGTAATGGTATCCCCATTGGTCTTTTCTACCAAAGTCGTAGAATGTTCAATATGACTTTCTTCTGATAAACATTCAAATTCATGCTCAAAAGTGTCAGATCTGCTACCCATTTGACTCTCAGTTTCGTGTGAATATGTTTTAGAGTAAATTTGCTGTTCTTGAAATAAAATTGTAGTTTCATGCACATCTTTATGCTCATTTGGTGTCATCAAAGATTTTTGGGTAGGGTGGTCACACTCTATATCGTCCACTACATTGCAACCATTACTTGTGCCAACCAGTTCAATTCTTCTCAAAATAGCATGTCCACTTTTGAAAAAAAAGTTCTCTTGCTGCTTCTCAAGGCTTAAATGTACCATTTTTCTCATGGCTGAACCTTCATCATCACTTAAAGCTTCATGCCTACTCTCTGTATTCAGGTAATTAGGGGCTGTCGATGAAGCAGGAAGAGACTTGGACTTTGTCAATATACAAGGGTATTCTCCCTTCCATCCATCTTTACTAAATATCCCCAACGGGGTTCCCAGCGATCTGTCCCTCGAACCTGCCTGAGCAAACATGGAATCCGAAAGCATGTTCATGCTATTTATGCCATCCAACGCAAGCATTTCGCCCAAGGTACCTGCACCAACATTAACTTTTTCTTCTTGAGATTTTTGGGACATCTTCCAACGCTCAGAAAGGTGCCTCTTTGCTTCTCTATTTACATAGGACCCTTTTGAACGTGCTGATGAGGGAGTACGATATCGATTGGAAGCAAATTTAAAGACCTTACGATCATTTAGGATTTCTGAACTGGTGGATGTACATGGCTTTTCACATATGGATAACCCTTCGCCACCAAGAGTTAAATTTCTGCTTGGGTCAGCACTAAGCCTCATTTCAAGAGTAATCTCTCTGGCAATATCTCTTGGGCTCTTCTGCCTCTGTGTGGCTTGTTCTATACTTTGAGTTGCTTTTGATCTACCATTAGCCTCACAAAACCTATCACTCTTATCAAATTGTTGAGTATCTCCCTTGCTTCTGCATGCAATAAAAGAATTTGGCAAAGAGTTTGGTAATAGAATAACCTCACCAGATCTTTGCGCTGTTCTAAGATATGGCTTCAGAACAACAATTCTTGTAGGAAGGTCAGTAGCTCTAGCCTCCTCATGAAGTGATTTCAAAAACTTATGTGGAGGACAAATGTCATGCTTTCTGAACAGTATCTCATCCTTAGTTTTGACATCCTTATTATAGTCAGAACCACATTTTTCGGACCTTGAGGATTTTGCAGACTTCAAAACTCTTTCAGAGGCCGGTGGAGATGAACTATGTAGTTCATGAAGATGTTTTGCAAACAAAGAATTAGGTTCCTGAAGAATCTTGAGAAAAAGATCTTTGTTTGATTCCAACACTTCCAAAGCATCGTGAAAATCTTTAGAAAAGTGACATCGCTGATCACATGCAAGACGTTTTGCATCTATAAACTTTTGCCTAACATAAGCTTCTCTTTCCATATTGAACTTTGAATTTGCATCTTTCTTAATGGACATTGGCATCATTTTCTTAGTTTTTGATGTTTGCAGTACTTCATAGATATCTTTAAACTGTTGTGGGTTGTTTCTGTGCATTATATGTTTCCTGGATGAATAATTGTTCTCTTGGAACTCACATATTGCCTTTCTGTAGTTGGTTTCTGAAAGCCTTTTCTTAACTCTAACTGTCCGATGCTGAGTGGAAAGTGGTTCAAGGCCAATTAGTTTTGCTATGACACCAGGTGACTGCCTCCTTCCTGAATCACGTGACAATTCCTCGGCGATCAAAGATTTCATCGGTGTGGCGCTAGCTTCCTTCAAAGGCTTATGTCTTGACTTAGAAGGATGCTGTAAGACATGTGTTAGAATATCCATCAATGCGTAATAATATTTAAGAGAAAAACTTTTCATATTTCTAATTAGCAATATCAAGAATTTAGACTAACCATATTCTTTGGCATGTAAAGGAACTAAGAAAATTTATATATGTAAATTCAAGTAAAGAGGATCGTACAGAATTCTTTTCATTTGTACCAAACTGATCAACCATCTTCACTGTATCCATCCGCTGTTCAGCTCGATAATTTCCTATAACAATCATTTCTTGTTAATATCTATTGTCAACATTACTCAAGGAAAGTTAAAGTAAGCAACCATCTAGACTTTTCATGCAAAGAAAAGTCAAAAAAATTCATTTTATGCTTCACAAAGAAGATCTACAGTAACGTAATTATTAATTTGAAAAAACTAAAAAAAAAACATATAAACATTCTTATTATACAATGTACATAGCTGTTCTAACTTCCAAAACGACATCTCATTTTTTCCTTTGATCAGGGGTTTTGGAATTCAGAGCATCCGACGAAAAAAATCACCGCTTTGAATTATGTTTAATCATTGTAATTATGAGGGCAATTACGACCTGGCATAGCTGAGATAAAATACTGATGATGGATCCTTAGACATATTTTTGAAAGGAAAATCATATTTCTTGTGAAACCCCATCCCCTTTTTACATACAAATAAGATTAAATAAAAAGCAAGGTTCTTTTAGGAATAAGATTTGTGCACACCATCTTAGGAATCCTCCATAAAAATGCAAAATAGACAGTTTTGTTCTTCCCTACCTATGTTACAAATCAAAAAGAGTTCACAAAAATTTATTCCCACAACAGTTTAACCGCTTAAATCTACCAACCGATCATTCCAATTTCGTGGAACGAGTTGTGATCAAACAGATAGTAGTCACGTGACCCTAATTTATCTCCACCACGGAAACTCTCCTCTCAAGGCAAATACAAGCCATCAGTAACTGATCATAAAACATTAAAACTCAATCAATCACACAACCTTTAGGCAGCATTTCCTACCAATAACTTCACACACCTTTCAACTCACACCACAAACATCCGACTAGCACCAGTCAACGACTTACCGCAGCATTTCATCAGAAAAAAAAAACGGCAACAACAAACCTAAATCCAAAAGTTCCACACAAAACACTAACCATCGTGACGGTCACCCCCAACACAATACCACGGCCATATCAACAAAGAACAACCATCTCATGCCATCCCAACAGACAAACAACAGCCAAATAATCCAACGCCATATCCTAACAATAAAATCTATCACTCCATCAAAACAAAACAACCAAACCAAATCAACAACAACAACAACTCAAAAACAAATAATCGAACGCCTAATCCAAACCACAGAATCAAACAAATTCGGGCAACAACCTCCTCGCGAGGGAGCGCTCACTGCATCGGAGGCGGATCCGGGCGCCGACCCAGCCGACCTCCCCACCCCACCGCGGGACTGCCTCAACGGCCGCGGCCGCTCCATCCTCTCCCCCCCGACGAATCAGCCCCTCGGGGGCGACACCGCCGGCGCCGGAGAAGGAGGTAGGCGCGGAGGCGAGGCGTCGGCCATGGGAGGGAGGGGCTGCCGAATCGGGCGGCGATAAATGCGGAGGAGGAGCGGGTGGTGGAGGTGGGGAGCGCTTTTTACGGGGCTCGTGGTTTTATTTTTCAAATTAGAGACGGCGACGTGCAACGGCGCGCATTTAATGTCACCCTCCCAATCCCGTAGATGTTGCTTTTTTAGATAGGCAAGAACATACGTCACGTGTTTTTCCACGCCCGTTTGTCCTCGGTAGGTGTGGGCACGGTCCTGGTGTCGACAAACTCACGGCCGGCTCGGCTCGTACACGATATTAATAACGGTTTGATCGATTTCATGGCATAACGAGTCGAGCGAAATAGTAACGAGTTATACTCAGTTCATGATTGAGTTGAGATCACTTGTTTTACCCAAAACATTCTTCACTTTTACTTTTTTATCTACCTTCCAAATCCAAATCTGGAGCGGCGATTTAAGAGTGGCGATCGATTTGGAGTAGCGATCGGAGATCTGGAGCAGCAATCGGCTATCAAGGGACATGGCAGAAAGAGGGATGCGATTGGTAGTCACAAAGCTTCCACCAGACCATCAGACATAGATCTAACATAAAGATAAGTCCTTCTCTAGTCTTTAATTTCTACCTATCTCTACTGATTTTACATGAAGATAGTTGTTATATTCATTGATTTTTTTTTCTACAACACTTTTTTTATTTATTGTAGATCTAAAATAAAGATTGTTTTTTTTTTGTCGTGAAAGTGGTCTAGATCTCAGAGATTGGAATCGTTATCTGGCAACCTCCATCCTAAAGCTAGACTCTTTGCAATAAAGGTTTTTGCTAAGCCTCACTCCCTCTATTATATCATTTATGTGATTTTATAGTCCGGTTATTTGCTTATTTTTTGAAGTTTATAGTTGTATTTAATTATTCACCATGTCAGAGTTAGAAACTCACTACTTGGTTATTTACTTATTTTGTGAAGTTTATAATTATATAAATATTAATCATGTCACATAATCACAAGGTAACTGTCCAACAAATTAATAGCTATAGCCTACATTTAGGTACTAAATCTAGGATATATTTAGTGTAGTCATGTAGGTCTTACATAAATAGGTACAAATAGCTAAAATACTTGCATATATATAATATAACCATGAATAATATTGTACACTGAATTCACTGATATATGAGAACTTATTTATGGCAAAATCCAAAATAGACTACCAAGTACAAGATAACATTAAGCAAAAAAACATGCCCAACATAAATAAATAAAGGCAAAATAGACATTAGGATCTTAGAGTGTCAAAGAACATAGATCTTCTTTATTTGATTGTAAGTTTCTTGAAAAGTTAGATCATTGCATGTATTAGAAAGTCATCAATTCTATATACTATTTATTAACATAAATGTAAGTTGAATCAAAATATATTCTAATTGTTCACCAGCAAATAAAACTTGTAAACTTCACATGCAAATAAAACTTATAAACCTTAAAAATAAGAGCACATTAACACTTCAAAATATGAGATTGAGTATGTATAAATTGAATCTTACTCTTCGTCATTTTCATTTTCTTTATATGCTTCATTGGAATCATAAAACAGGTGCAACCAATCTTGTAAAACCCGTGATTCGAGTTATGGTTTTATAGTCGTTAACCAATCGGTTCAGCCGTCGGTTCGAGTTGAGTGTATTTCAGAACACGTGTACAGAGCCAATGTCGGTCACATGTATGAGGTATGAGGGATCATGTGTACCCGAGTATATGATGATAACGTCATGAATGAGCATAGAATGAGTTATCAGAATATATGAGAGTATACAGTTGGTGATTTTAGATTCATTATCGTAGAAATAGTTTTAGGCTGTTTACCATGTTAGGATGCGTTATGGGGTAATTTGGGTGGGTTATCAGTTATAGAGCATGTCATTTTGATGTTTTGTGTTTTATTTTATTTTATGGGATTTTTCCCGATTTTTCTGGATTTTTTAAGGATTTATTACGCATTAGTTATTATTTTTGACTCGAGATAAAGTCGAGTCAAGTTTTATTTACGAGATTGCCACCCAACGCGTTTTTCTTTCCCCGACACCTTTCCCCCCTTTTTTCCCAAAACCTAGCCGCCCCCATGCGCCGCTGCCGCAGCCACCTCCCGGCCGCCAGCCGACGCTGCCCAGCCTTGGCGAAGCGTTGCTGTGCCGCCCCGACCGGCCCCGGCCACCGTTTGGCCGCCGCGACGGTGGATTGCCGTGGCTAGTGCGGAGACCGCGTCATGGTCGCCGGCGATCGTCGCCACCACGATCGACTGGTAGCCACGACCCCCTCGACCCCCAAGCGACCTTCCCTGACCAGAGCGCCGCCG